>PVKU01010982.1:0-47788 GCA_004027475.1 Anoura caudifer | reverse complement strand
CCCCTGTTATTTACTGTGATTTGTGCAGGGGATACATTTGGAGGTTTCATGTTCTCTGAGTGAGGGATGTTCAGGGAGCTGTCATCTGGGAATATTGGTCAGGGTCAGGTTTGGCAATTTGGACTGTAGTGTCTCCCCAGCAAGTTCTCTAGGGAATTCCCCTATTTATGAACATTGCAACTGTGTTTGGGGAAATTAAGT
Organism: Anoura caudifer; assembly: GCA_004027475.1. Classification (NCBI taxonomy): domain Eukaryota; kingdom Metazoa; phylum Chordata; class Mammalia; order Chiroptera; family Phyllostomidae; genus Anoura; species Anoura caudifer. The sequence goes on along the minus strand of PVKU01010982.1, from coordinate 47,587 downwards.
ACGTGAAAGTCAAAGATAAAATTTTAGGCCTTTGTCTCTGGCCAATCATTACAGAAGTGACATTGTGACATTAAAGATGAGGGTTAAGAGTTTCCAGGTTTCAGCATATTTTAAGGTATCACAGTGTTCTTTATTCCCTCCCTCATGTTGAGATCCTAAAGAGTCTCCTCACTTGAGACCACAGCCTTGCAAGTTTCCCTGTTCCTGGGAAGTATTAGTCATCACACAGAAGGGATCAGGTTGGGGACACCCTTGACAATGGGAGACCCACATCCATCCATCCTGTACTATGTTCCTATGACTGAACCAATTACCACACACCTGGGGCTGCAATCTCCACACATTTATTCCTGTACAATATGCAGGTCAGAGCATGAAATCCCTTCACTAGACTGAGGTCAAAGTGGTGGAAGGACAACCTTTACTACAGAGACTCTAGGGCAGTGTTGTGGTCTAAAAACCAGTGTTCCCCCAAATTTATACACCTAATTCCTCATTCCCAAAGAGGATAGTATTAATGATGAGGCTTTGGGAATGCTTAGGTCACGAGAGTGCCCCAAGAAGGGAGTTATAGCCATTCTCAGTGATTCAAGAGAGCTTGCTGATATTTCCACAACATGAAGACCCTACAAGAAGTTGTGTAAAGTGAACCAGGAAGGGGCCCCTCACCAGAAGGTGATGTAACAAAATGCAAGTCTGGCTGGCCACCATTTCAAAAGTCAATACACGAGAGTAAGGTGCTGATGTAAGGGAGAATGGTTTTGTTCAGATGCTGGCAACGAGGAAGATGAGACAGACTCTCATCAAGGCATAGTAACATCTTAGTGAAGGCAGTTTTTTATAAGGAAAGAAAGTGACCAGTGACCAAAAGGAAAAAGAGATCATGGTGAGAGGCTGTAGATGTGCAAGCAGTGTCCTTGCTTGTTTCTATGTGGACTTTCAATGTGAAAATTCTGGAAACGGTTGGTGCCAACCAAATTTTTCCAGTTGGGCCAAGTGTCACTTGAAATGGTGTGTGTGTGTGTGTGTGTGTGTGTGTGTGTGTGTGTGTGTGTGTGAAGTGTGTGTCTTGTACAAGCAGGACTGCAAGTAGTAGCACATGCAATATTCTTACAAAGTGTCAGTATGTGAGTTTTTATAAGTTATCACTATTTATTCTAATTCTATTTGATAGTAAGTCACAGCAGTACAAAGATTTTATTTTGTGTTCAGTTTTCCACTCTTGATTCTTCCTCCATATCTATGGGACTATTAAAGTCCTTTGAATCTTCTAGAGGAATGAAAAACCTGAGTCTGTTGGAAAGAAAAATTTTGTGAGTTAAAATGAGATATATATTTTAGAAGTGAGACTAGAGCAAATTCCATTTTTCTGGCAAGTGAAAAAAAAGACATAAAGATCTTCAAAACAATAAAGACAAGCATTATAAAGAATAGTAAAACCTAGCCCTGGCTGGCATAGCTCAGTGGATTGAGCACGGGCCTGAGAATCAGAGTATCGCTGGTTCGATTTCCAGTCTAGGGCACATGCCTTGGTTGCAGGCCAGGTCCCCAGTATGGGGTATGTGAGAGGCAACCACACAGTGATGTTTGTATCCCTCTCTTTCTCCTTCCATCCCCTCTCTCTAAAAATAAATAAAAATATTTTAAAAAATTATATAAAGTAAAATTTTATAAAAAAAAGAATAGTAAAACCTAAGTTAAAAGTTTATTCTAATAGGTACATGAACCCATGCAGTATCTTGAAAATAGACTCATAAACAATTATCCAGCATCCTCAAAGAGAGGGGTGTTATGGTACAATGTTTCTTGACACCAGATAGAATGTTGTCTAATTCAGGTGATGCTTGTTTCCATCTGAGCTGAGGTGTCAGTGTAAGAACAACAAGAGCAGTTGATGGTCATGTAAACTCCTTCTTGTTGTTAGTATGTAGTCTAAGGCAATTTGATGAATTCAGACATCTTTAGCTAGAGGGTCCAGAGATTGCTGAATATTAGCAAATGAGGTAGCAGTTTCATTGGATATGGTGATTAAAATCTTGGAGAGATTCTGAAGTGAATACTGAAATGCAGCAGTTCCCCACATGGTAATAGTGCACATCTAAAGAAGTATTCATCACCTGGGATTTCTCTGGGGAGATCTCAGGCCATTTGTGTGAACATTGATGGATCGCCCTGGAGTCCCATCTGCCCAAACAGGTTTAATTACTTGCTTGTCAATATCAGAAGGGAACAGGTCTTGTTTGGGTCCCCCTTAACTGGTTAAAGGCAACTGGATTTGGAGATCATATTCCAGTCATACCTGAGAGAAACTTTCTGCTTTTCAGCAGCAAAGGTTACCTGGGTACACAATTTACAGAGCAAATCCTGTTCCATCAGAGAGATGGGACATTCAGGCAAATAGAGAAAGCTTCGTGATGACATCAGTCTCTGAGTTGTCATTTTGATGGCTTGAGGGAAGCTTGCTGTTGCATTTGTCTTGTTACCCTTATGACCAAGACTGTTGTGTGCATGTGTGTATTTTGTTGATTTGGTGTTTGATGGAGAGTACATGGGTCCCATGTCAACTGAAAGTCTATTAACTTGTTCCCCACTGTGCAAAAGTCGATGCAACGAGAGGCACACCGTAAAGACACTCACAAGCTAATCCCCGTGACTCAACCTGCAACTATGTTTAGGCTTGGGAGAAGGATCAAAGACTTTCCCTTTAATCAACTTTAAAAACAGCAACTAGTTACAGGGCTATTTACAAGCATCTCAGCAGATTTGTTCTTTCAGGCTGCCTCTTGATGTCATTTTGACTATGCCTTTTCTATCCGTGCTCCTGCATAAGGAGAAGTGGATGGTGAATGAATGTTTCGGTTTTGACCACACCCCAAACATCACTTTCCAGAAGAATTAGTTTTAGTCACAGGTTTTGTATGAGAGCTTTTAGAATTCACTAAGCTCCGAAGACAAAAGGCACTTCCTCCCCTCAACTCGAGGAACCGGGTTCCCACCTGAGTCAGAACCTTGAGAGGATGTATGGGATCAATTCCCGAGATGTGCAGGGGCCTTATAGGGACCTTAAACACTGCTTTATGTAACTTCTGGCTCGTCCAGGGAAGTGCGATATGAAGGTTGGTCACCCAGCATTTCGAGCCCTCCCTCAAAGTCTTAGATGCTTGGGGGAAGACCCGAGATCCATAAGCAGGATTAGGGTACCTGGAATGTCTGGTACCCCTCCCTGACTGTCTTTCACCAATAGCAAATTTCGACCCACAACACTATATCCCCCAATAGGTAACTAGCTGGGTTTTAGCACAGACAGCAAAGTCTGAAAAGACAATAATTGAAAGTAAAAAGGAGCCTTTTAACAGCAGTAAGGGGCTCTGGTTTATCTAAGGATCAGGAATAGTACCTGCATGTGTTACAGCAGCTCCTCTGGGGAGTGAGATGTGAGGTAAAGGAACAGCATCTCATTCAGCTTTTACAAACTAGAAGGAAGTACTATCTGCTTTTCCTGACGAGGAGACCTTAAATGTTGAGGTTTGGGAAAAGGCAGGTGACAAGATAAAATCTTTACAGGACAGTGGTGTTTATATCGTACTTCAGAACTTATTAACCTGGGAGCTAGTCAGGACTGCTCTCATGCCTATATGGGCTAAGAAACCTGAGCTAGTCATAGAGGATGCAGAGTCTAGTTCAGAGGAGGAAGTCATATATGATGTAGCAGAAGAACAGGTCACGGAAATTCTGCCTGCAGCCCCCAAAGGAGGACCTGCCTCATAATGTCACTCCTTGTCCCAGCTCTGGGAGAGTACTTCCTAGCAGGATGAGTTACCACCAAGAAAGCCAGAAAATTCAGACAGATATCTTGTCAGGGCCATGTGACACTGACTTTGGCAGGCAGCAGAGGCTGGGGAGTTAGATACCCATTAGGCCTTCCCTATTGTAGTTAAGGGTCAAAGAAATGTCCATGAGTCCCTTCCCTTTTCTCTTTACAAGGACTTAAATAAGAACATTAAAGAAAATGGGTTTCAGTCTCCTTATACTAATGGGCTATTTCAAGCTATTACTGACAGTTATAAAATGGCCCCTGTGACTGGATTGCCCTGGCCAGGATAGTTTTAACAACTGTTTAATTTACAGTCTGGTATTAGGAATATTCTCTGTGAGGCAGCAACCAAGTGGACAAAAATGCACAAATGAATAATCCTGTCACCATCCCTATGCTGCCTGGGTCTGGTGATTTTGCTTCCACTGTGGATTAAGCCAGGCTTGATCCTCAAGCTTTTACTCAAAGTGCTCAAATTGCTCTCAGAGCCATGAAGGCTGTGCCTGATTCTCAGGCCAAGGAAACTTCTTCCTTCATCAATATCCATCAGGGTGCTACAGAAGCATATATTGACTTTATTGATTTCCTCCAGGAAGCCATTGAACAGCAAATTGATAGTCATAAAACATCCAAGTTTCTTTTATGGCAAATAGCTTATGAAAATGCTTCAACAAAGACTGCAGGACCATTATAGGGTCCCTGCGAGTTACCACCAGAAACATCAATGAGTTTATCAAGGCTTGCCAAGATGCTGGCACAGAGCAACACAAGGCTTTTCTCTTGGCTGCTGCAATTATGGGAAATCCCAAATGTTACAGTAGTGGAAAGCCCGGTCACCTGTGCAAGGACTGTCCACATTGAGAGACGGAATAAGTAATGGCGAGCTTCCCCCCAAGGGTTGCCCACACTGTGTCAAAGGCAGACATTGGGCAGAGGAATGCCACTGTAAATTTGACAAAAATGGCCAGTTCATTCAGAGAAACTTCCAAGGGGCACCTGCTCCAGTGCTCCCAACCCCAATCAGAGCTTTCAGAACAGCAATCAATATCAGGGAATTCAAGGAAATGCATAGGTTCCGACCTTCGTGCAGCCACCCATGGAAACACGGGACTGGACTTGGTCACCACCAACAAGCTCATCTTAAAGGAATAGGATCAAGTAATTGTAGCTCCCACTGGGGTCTGGGGACCTCTACCACCAGGAAGAGTCATTCTATTCTTAGAGAGATCTATTATTACTACCAAAGATATTTTTGTTCAGTCAGGGGCCTTCAGACCATCAGGGGAAATAAAAATCATGCTTGAAGTGTCTGGTTGTCATATTATTCCTGCCCAAGCACATTGCCCAGCTGCTCCTACTCTCCTACTAAACCTCGAAGAATCAAAACACAGTGAGGGGGGAAGAAATCTTCTGTAGTACAGAGAATCAATCAGTTTTTTGTGGGCAGAATCAGTTAAGTTAAATAAAACAATCTTATGTGAAGTAATGGCTTAGCCTTTGATTCTGCACTAGAGCCACTGAGATGTCCATGCCCTGGGAGTCCAGACAGCACTGTCCCCTGCAGTGTTTAGCCTGGGCAGCAGGGGGCACACGAGACCCATGAACTCTGGGTTTAGGATCAGGTGCAGAGGGAACTGGGGATTTCCTCTGAGGGCCTGCATTTTCCTCCAGTCATAAACACATCTAAAGTAAGAGATGGGCATGAGGTGACTGTAAATACCCAATTCCATTAGAGCATTTGCCAAAGTCAATAAGACATGAGAACCAGTCAATAAGGGTTTTTAAATGACTTCTTTATATCTGAATTCTAAGGAAATAAACATAGCAATTATTTAACTGGCTCACTATGTGGAAAATTTTGAAGAAACACTGGCCTAGTAATAAGACATTCAGGTATCAAGGCCAGACTGTTCCAGGTGGTCTTTGTGTCACTGAAAGGTGGATTCAGAATGAGGAGCATGTCCTGTGGGGGCTGGTTCCTCAATGGGAGAAACTGTGTCAGCACAGAGTTCAGGGACCAGCCAGGGGTCACATGCCCTCACATGTGGATTGGGACTTGGTCCATCAGATTCCCACTCAGCACGGTCTCTGTGTCCTCTGCCATCTCTCAGGTGGGGTCAGGACTTCAGCTATGAAACACTCTGCCACATGCATGTGCAAATGAGAATAGGTAGACTAGGTTGAGTGTAGGTCTCTCTGTGCCCTGAGAGCATCACCCACAGCCACACCCTCCCCTACAGACATACAGATGGCATAGCCCCTCACCATTGACTGAAGCTGGAGAACCTTCTTCCTGGTGGCAGTGGCTACAGGTAAGGGGATTCCCAGCATCTGGTTTGAGGAAGTGACCTGGGACAGTCGAGGGGTATTTCCACACACTCCTCCTTCCTCTCCACAGGCATCCACACCCACATGCAGATGGTACAGTTGGGGGCTGAAATGAGGAAGCCTAGATCCTCAGTGAAGGTCTCCTGTAAGGCTTCTGGATACACCTTCAGCAACTACTGGATGCTCTGGGTATGGCAGCCCCCAGAAAAAGGGCTTGAGTAGAAGGGACAAACACTGAAGATAATGAAACAAAGCACACAGAAGGTCCACGGAACAGTAATTATGGTTGCAGACAAGTCCCTGAGCACATCCTACATAGAGATGAGTAGCCTGAGCAATGACAAGATGGCTGTGCATTCCTGTGCAAGAGACAGAGATTGATGACCCACATCCTGAGTGTGTCAAAAACCTGGAGGGATGGGGCAGCTTGTCTGGGCTAAGGAGATGATAAGGTGATGAGCCTCCTGACTTCATCCCATAGAGTCAGTATCTGAGAACAGGACTGATGATGCCACATGCATGTCAGACACTTGGGGAACAGACGCACTGCAAGGAAGTGTCTGGGAAAATGCTCCTGAGAGGATCTCTGTTATTTACTGTGATTTTGCAGGGGGCACATTGGGAGCTTCCTTGTCCTTGGAATGAGGAGTGTTCATGGAGGTATCATCTGGGAATCCTTGGAGTGTTCAGCTTTGGGATTGGACAATCTCAGTGTTCCTTCAGTCCTCCCTCAGGGTGAAATCCTAAGAAGTCTCCTCACCTGAGACCACAGCCATGTGCATGTCCCTGTCCCTTGGCCACTACTAATGTCATCACACAGCATGGATCAGTGTGGGAACACTCTTTACAATGGAATTCCCACAGTCAACCTGCACTATGTTCCTATCAAAATGGAACCAATCACACACCTGGAATAGCCATCTATACATATTTATTTTTGCAGAATCTGGAGGTCAGAGTGAGGGTGTCAGCTGAAATGAGGTTCATTTACCATCCCTAGTAATTCATTCCCATGCATGGAGCCCCTTTTCCCATGTCGCTCATTGGTACATTCAGGGCATCAGGTTCAAATTCATTAGATACTCATCAGGTACAACCATTGTGACAGTTTCCATGGGTCACATGCAGATATGAATAGAGACAGAGAGAAAAAAAAGGAGATGGCTCTTCTGAACTTATCTATAGAAGAATGAGGGGGCCTAATCTACTCCCTCTGCTGCCCTCTAATTACAGCTACTTCACATGTGCATGTAAACACAGATCCTGAAAGTGAGCATCAGGCTGAACCGACAATGATGAACAGTTTTAATGTAAAGTTATATTCAACAGCTCCAGTAATGGGAAGCTTTTTGAATGATTTATTCATCCTGTAATCAATGGATGAATACAAATAATGTTCTTCATGTCAATTATGATTTTATTTACATCAGTTATTTTCTATTAGTGGTTTGTATCAAGATTTCTATTATCAAATTCCTAAAATGTCAACATACTTAACTACCCAATTTCTATCTACATCTTGAACAAAGTAGATCTGGTCATTACTGAGTTTCTTGTGTCCAAATATTGGAATCTGGCTTTACTACAGACTCTGGAGAATAAAAACAAAAGGAGAGAATGGGGCTGCTGCATATTCAGCACCAAACTCTGTTGTATGAACATAACCCAGGGAGCACTGTCTGCTTCTCTGTAGAGTTTGCACTTCTGTCTCCAATGATCCACACAGATGCTCCACCTCCTGCAACATTGGATCCATGGGCTCTAGGGTCACAAAGTGTTCTTAGTTCATACTCTGATTGCTTTGTAGGGGAAAAGGGGTCTATTGGATCTTCCTGCGATCTGATCAACAACCTCCAGCTCTTTTAATTCTCCCTCTGCTCTTGAGCATTGGATCCTCTGGGTGAGTTCAGTACTGGATAATTTCAAAGGCATCACTCATTTTAAATCCTCTATTTTATGAAAATTTATTTTCCTAGGCCATGTACCATATCAACCATTCAACATGTCACACTCTGAGACAATGTACTTCATGTCAACATCCAACACCAGAGTTCCATATATAGTATGAAGACATGCAAATAGGGACCCTCTGCTCATGAAAAGCAGCCCAGCCCTGACCCTGCAGCTCTGGGACAGGAGCCCAGCCCAGGATTCCCAGGTGTTCACAGTCCCTACTCAGGACAGAACATAGACCTGTCACAATGGAGTTTGGGCTAAGCTGGATTTTCCTTGTTGCAATTTTGAGAGGTAATTTATGGAGAATGAGAGACACTGAGCATGCGAGTGGACATGACTGAGAGAAACAGTGGAGGGTGACAGTTTCCTGACCTGACATCTTTGTGTTTGCAGGTATCCAGTGTGATGTGCAGCTGGTTGAGTCTGGGGGAGGCTTGGTGAAGCCTGAGGGGTCCCTGAAACTCTCCTGCCTGGCATCTGGATTCACCTTCAATAGCCACTGGATGCACTGGGTCCGCCAGGCTCCAGGGAAGGGGCTGGAGTGGGTCTCAGCAATTAGTAGTAGTGGTGGTACCATATACTACGCCAACTCTGTGAAGGGCCGATTCACCATCTCCAGAGACAATGGCAAGAACATGCTCTATCTGCAAATGAACAATCTGAGAGTCGAGGACACAGCCATGTATTACTGTGCAAGAGACACAGTGAGGGGAACTCATTGTGAGCCCAGACATAAACTTCCCTGTGGAAGACATGAGGGATGGCCTGTAGGGACTGCTCAGGACACCAGGAGGAGCACAGGTCACAGTGAGCACAGTTATCAGCTTGGGAGCAGTTGCAGATGCAGTTTAAGGGCTTGTTTCCTGCCAGGTGTGGGGTTGACTCTCCACACAGCAGTTTCCCTCTGGGTGCCTCCCTCCCTTCATGCTGCTGTGCTGACTTCTTCAGTATCTGAGTTACAGAGGCTTGTTGTCACAGGAAGAAAACATTCTCACATGCTCCAGAGTCAGAATGTCACATGCATTTTTTTCTCTTCTTCTAATGAAACATCAATGAATCGCCAAACCTCCTGGCCCAAATCAGCTGAATCCAACCAGCATCTCTGTTGGACCCAACAAGGAGCCCATCCCCACACAGCTCAGAGTCCAAGCTGACCAGCAGCAGGACACATGCATGCTGGACAGTGGGCACCAGAGTTGTAGGAACCCAGTCCCAGAGGGAAAAAAAACAGGGGTGATGATCATTCATTTGATTACACATTCATGGCATCAATTGCAGTTGACATCATGTGGATGTAGAGGGACCCCCACCATACCACAATGTGGATGTCCTGGGTGATGATGTCACATACACAGAGGGACTATGGAAATGTTTGTTCCTTCATTGAGGAGTCTATTGAGAGCAAGGAGGACTTTTCAGCAAGCCAGGAGTGGCTGCATCACATCAGATAAAGGGTCTGATCCAGGTCTTATTTTTCACCCCTGTGCAGGTTCCTGCTTACAGGAGGAGTTTGTGTGATTTCCATTTCATACCTGTATAAAACTAGGGAGAATCCCTACTTTCAGGACAGAGTCCCCAGGAGTGCATAGGAGGAGAGAGAAGTGTGAACCTTAACATGTCAGCATTAGACATCAAACACTAGAGCCTGGCTCCTTATTTCCCTGAACTCCTAGGAAACATGAGTGAGAACACAGAGCTACCTACCATTATGGGTAGAAAATGATTTCAGTCCCTAGAAAATGAGAATGATGGTTATATGTAAGCAATAATGAAAATAATAATACATTACATGACATATTAATTCCAATTCTGGCATAGAACCTGTCTACTCTACAAGGTTATCAGCTTGTTCTGAAAGACTTGGGTCCCCTTCTTGCTCCCAAAGGTAAGAACCTTCCACAGAATTATGGGCATCCTCAGTTTGGGGAGCTCTACTGCATTGTTTCTATGAGCTTGTGTTTTTGTCACTCAAAAACTCATGTATTAAAACCAGAGGCCCATGGGTGGAATGAGGAGGTGGGCCCTTGGGACAAGCATCAGTCCTAGGGTCGAACTCTCATAAACAGCATTAGGGCCTCTATAACAGAGGAGTCAGGAAGTTCTTTTGCCCTGTCCACCCTCTGACATCACAGCGAACAAACAGCCAACTAGTAAGCAGGTTCTTACCAGACATCAAATCTGCCAGCATCTATTCTTCAATTTCCCATCAACAGGTCTGTGAGAAATACATGTCTGTTATTGGCAATGACCCAGTTCACAGTAGTTTGTTACAGCATCCAGAATGGATTAGGATTGTAGTGTAACATTACCACAAGGGCTGACTTCCTGGAGATTTACTGCCATATTTATTGTAAAAAGTACAGCATAGGTTTCCTTCCAGTGATATTCTAGGGCAGCTTCTCTCCAGTATTTCTTTTCCACAGACACATTTCCTGGGTGAAGCTCCTAAATACATGTAGCAAGAAGGCTGCATTAGAAGTGGATATAGTATATGAACCATTTCAGCATTTACCACACAGCAGGGAGCCAGGTCAAGGATTCACTGGAGGTAGGATCCATAAATGCATGGTCTTCCCAATCACCTCATCACAAGGACCTGGCTGGTGTGTGCTTGAAGGCATGGGCAGTAACACTACTCAGGAGGAGCATTGGCCAAGGAGGGTTGTGGCTTCACTTAGGTTTGATCATTTTAACTAAGCTTGTCATGCTTTCAAACTTTTGAAAGATTATATATAATAAAGACAATGTGGCATTTTTTTCAGAGTAACCTCTTACTGAATAATTATTACTGTGCTGTGCCCACCTCAGTCACTTGATGTCACAGTCAATAAGCCATTGGGGGATGAGGGGGAAGTGGTTGAAGGCAGAGGGTGTCCAGGGGTGTTCAAATTCTCTACATGTGCTCATACCCTTTTGCCACACTCTCTTGATTCTGATGCACTCTCAGTACACAGACCAACACTGGGCAGGGATTCTGTCTTGAAAGTACGAAGAGCAGCCCTTGCAGTGCCCACTGCCCTCAGCCCTGGGGGGCTGATGATGGGGATGAACCTTTCTCTGTGAGTTAACACATGGACGAGGTTACACAGGTCATTTATTCTGAGCTGAAAAGCATGAAGCAGTGTGCAGGCAAATATCATTGTGAAGCAAATTGTATCAAACTGACCAATGGTAGACATTAGCAACAACAACTCTACAGCACACAGACTAACCAGCATGTTATAAAATTCTCCACTATCATAATGAGGGTCCTTGTACTTCTGAGTCAAGAGGGAACCCTCACCCATGCACTTCACTTCTCTGTCCATAATGGGAGGAGCTCATGCATCGGGTGCTTCATGTGCTGATAATCCAAGCCCTGCTACTGTCCCTGCACCTTTGGGAGGGCTGCCTCAGTCCCCCCGCAACCTGGGTCTCTGCAGTTTACATCTACTGGTTCATTTAACACACAAGAACCATAGTGAAATCTGAGCTGAGCTAAGCACTTGATCTGATTGTTTTACCTGCAACAATATGAAGAATTTGGGGATTGAGTTTGTGTGTGTGTCACTCTTGAGAATAATTTGTCTGCAAATGTTCAAAATCAGTTACGGCTGATAAGTCTACGGGGCACCTCAGACAGCCTGTGAATCTCTGAGACTTCTGTGACAGCTCTGGATTCACTTTCTGTGACTATTATATAACCTGGATCTGCCACCCTCCAGGAAAAAGACTGTAGTGCATGGGTATTATTAGAAAAAAAGCTAACCATCACACTACACAATACACTGCATCAGTGAAAGACAGTTTCACCATCTCAAGAGATGATTCCAAAAGCATGGTCTATCTGAAAATGACAGTGAAGGACACAGCCCTATATTACTGCACAAGAGACACACAGTAGAAAGTAGTGTGAGCCCAGGCACAGTTCTTTGGCAGGAGGAGCTGTGTTTGAAAGGGGGTACCAAGGGCCCATGGGTTCTGCAGGAGCAGGGTACATGGAGGTTAAGGCATAGTTTCATCTCTGGCACAGGAGCTTCCTCTTCATCTGACACTGAACATGAAGATCCTAAGACAGTGATCACCACCATGAATTTATGTGGATATGCTTCCTCTATCCTAATGCACTAGTCAGACACATGCCATCTCTGCCTGAGGAACTCTCCCCCTAAATAGCTTTATTGTGACAGTTGGTGTTCTTTTTAGTTACCAGATCACAAGGTGTGATTTAAAGATCTGGCTGAAATTCTTTCTTTTTATAGTGTGTTTGCAGTTGAACTTAGCCTTTGAACTGGCATCTCAGAAAGGCTGATTTCAACAATGTGGGTGGGCACCCTCCACTCCACTGAAGGACTTAGTGGAACAAACAGTGAAAGAGAGAAAGTTAACCCCTTCCCCCGGTACCCTGGAATTTGGACTTGGGAAACAGATATTCTCCTGCCCTGGCCACCTAGGTTCTCAGCATTCAGACCAAGCTTAGTTAAGAAAGCAGCTCTCCTGTGTCTGCTGCCTGCAACCCCAGCTCATGGGACTTTGGGGTGCCTCACAGTCATAATGAGAGTATCAACTATTTATAAATTAAAATACACATTCTTTGGGCCAGTTTCTCTGGAGAACCAGGACCAATGGTATCATAAAGCAGAATGTGTAAAGGTTTTCCCATCAGAATCCACACAAGTGTTCACATGAAACACTAGTGGGCACATGGGGAACAAAGTAAGGGAATGGGAAATCCTTCTTCAAGTCAGACGAGCTTTGACAGAGTCAGGGAAGGAAACTGGCTCAGGGCTTTATTTTTCAATGTGATGGGAGAGATGACATCTGCTTAGAGTGTCTTGTGTAATTTCAATCTCCCATTGATATTTAAGGGGAGACCACACTTTCTTATGGGATCCCTGTGTGGGGCAGATGGAGAAGAGGCAGGAATGAACCATCAGTTGTCAGCAGTGAAACAGAGAATGAAATAGAGTCTCACTACATATTCCACCTAACAACTGTAAACGAGAAAAAGACCTGAGATAAGGAGACATTATGTGTGGACAACCACCATGTGTATAGAAAATGAAAACTATGATTATAAGTAAGCAAATGATGATGAAGATGGAAAAGATGATGATGACAATGAGCTGAAACAGGGATGTTGGTCCTATGAAACTGTAGCTCCTCATACAGACACACCATCACCATGGCTCCTCCAGGCAGGAGCGTCCTCTCTTCCCTGTAACTGATGAGAATTTTCATAAATGGAGCCCCAGTTAATTATGAATCTCATATGATTCATACTGTAACCAGATTAGTAAAAATACCAAAAGTGTTCATGTCTCATTACCTGGAACCTGTGACATTGCTACCTTATTTAATAGATACACTGTGAAAATGTATATGTGTGTTACAAGGAATCCCTTCTCCACCCCTGTGTAATGACATGTTCCTTATTTCTGTTGATCTGTACCTGTAGAATTCCAAAGCTTCACTTTCTAATGAACTTATGTTTCTACTTATTTAGGTATTTCCTAAGATGACATAATCTGTCCCTACCATGCCTTGTACTTCCTTCTAAGTTTCCACTTAAAAAGTCTTTACACCTATATGTCTAGTAACTCAATTCATGAAAATGGGGAATATTCCTGTATGTGAATCAAAGAAAGTCCAGCATCCTCCCCTTACCCAGTTCCAAAATCACTTGCAGATTGTGAGTAATTTTTCCAGCAGTGATCCAATCCTGTTACCAGAGCCTGTTCTAGTCTCTATGGCTGCTGTAACAAACAAACATGGACAATGGAGGCTGACAAATTTCTGGGGAGTTTTTTGGAAAAACACAATAGAGAATGAGATAAAATATTGATAACTTATAAATATGCAGTAAATAGATTTGACCCAAAACAAAGATCAATTATGTCAATAAAATGACAAATGGGAAAATGAAGCATATATTTCTACATTATAATTCTGGTTGGGGAATTATGCATAAATTCTTTAAAAAAGAAGTGTGTTTTATGCACCGAAAACATTATATGACATGAGGGAGAGCCCAGCATCCTTGGATCATAGTGCCATCCCCAGAAGCCGGGGCAAGGGAGACTGGAAGTGAAGTTCCCTTCACTGAAGTTCCCTTTTCTGCGAGCAAATCTATGCTAGGAAATTCTCATTTCCCTTCTTCTGAACCCCAAATTCATGGAAAGAACAAGGCTGGCACCATTCACTATTGTGGAGCCATTTGCTGAGTAGGCTCATGACCTTGTTAAACATGACTGCCAGTTTACTCTTCTGAGCTTATATCCTCAGACTGGGAACTACTGGAAAATAGAGTACAGAAGGTGACTAACTGGCCCACAGCTGCAGGCAAAATATAACGTTGGAGCAAACTGCAGTTTATGCAAAATCACCTGGAATGTCCTGTATTGCAACAAAGCCAACATCTCAGGGGCCATACAATTGCAACCCACACCCCCATTTTTTAAATCCAATAAGAAACTCCAAGCCCATACATCATGTTGCTGATGTAGGTCTCCACACTTAAGCCCATTTCCTCCCTTGGAAAGTGAATAAAACATAACTCTCCATTTCAGTCTCTTTCAAAATTTTTTCACACACTGTACTAGTTGCCCTAACAAATACAAGACTGAGAAAACAGGTCAGTTAATCCACTTCCATAATCACTTCCACATATGAAGAATTCTGAGTTGTGCACATACATAATCATTGTTCTCAATTTTAGACTTTTCTGCATGTAAAAACGTGATTATTTCTAATGTGATTGGTTTCAAGTCTGAAGGGTGCCCTAAGCTCACTCTCATAAGGAAGGAATCTGCACAGGGAGATGTAATCACACTCACAAAACTTCTAGTGTCTAGAACCAAGAATGTTCAGGCTGTCTGTACTTTGGAGGAAGTTTCTCAGATCCAAATGATGTCAGATATGTAGAAAATATGATACTGAAAATGACTCTGTTTTTTCAAAACTTTTCATGACAAAGTAAAATTTAATTGTATTTAAAAGATGATATAAAATTTTGGAAATTTTGAATATATTAGAGTTTGGGATTCAGAAATTGACTGAAAAATGCTAATAAACATTTTTTTAAGGTTGTGTCTTTTTTAATGAACCAAGACATGAACCAGGGTTCGTCAAAGAAAATATTTGAAATTATTATTGCTAAAATTAAGTCCATTACTCCCATGAAATAGTCCATTAAGGGAATAAAAGACAAACATGAAGAATACATTTCCAAATCCTAAGTCTGATGGAAGAAAGTGTTTGCTACACATTAAGAACGTTATGTACTCTATGGGAAGCCCAGCACCCTCTGACCATAGTGGCCATTCCCAGAAAAGGGACACAGGGAGCCTTGCAGAGAGGGCTTCATTTCAGGGTTGAGGTTCCCTTTCTTGTGAACAAATCTTTGTGAAAATTCTCCTCAATAACCTGCCCCTGCATGTCAACATCACTGAGAACTCTAGACTGAGAAAACAGATCATTAAGCCACTGCTATAAAATTTTCAACACATAAAAATTCTCCCAGGTCTCCATGCATAATTACCACTATTATTTCTAATTATTTCTCCATGTAAAAATGTGACTCTCATGTCATTAGTTTAGGGTCTCTGTAATATGCTATGGGTGTACAAAAGGAAAGATATTGCAAAGGAAGGTGTGGACACAATAAAAATCTTGTAAAAATAAAAAAAAAGCATGAGTCTCACTTGCCTTTGTTCAAGTATCTCAGATAAAAATAGTTCCAAAGATAAATAAAATACGATATTAAAAATGGCTTGATTTACTTTTTAATTTTTACACCATAGTAGACATTATTTACACTTCAAATCCCTATTATACAATTTTGGGACACTGGCCGCTGTGACTCAGTGGATTGATTGCTGGACTGCGAACCAAAGAGTCACTGGTTTGATTCCCAGTCAGGGTATATGCCTGGGTTGTGAGCCAGAACCCCAGTGGGGGGCTCTCCAGAGGCAACCACACATTGACATTTCTCTTTCTTTCTTTCTCTCTCCCTTACCCTCTCTAAAATTAAATAAATAAAATAATTTAAAATAAAAAATTGGTAATGATACACATCTATAAGTGTTGGATTACATAAACTATCTGAATAAATGATAATTCCATTTGAATCTGTTTGAAAGATGCATGAGAATTTATAAATGTCCCCTATTCAACTAGTCCACCATTTCTTCTTATGCTCAGAAAGATGAGGCTGTCCTTTAATCATATCCCAATGTGTCTCATTACAGAGGGGATCCTCTATCCCTGACACACATGGTGAGTGAGTTTAAGAGAAGGGGTGTCCCAATAGAGGTCCCAGAATGACCAGGGTGCCTGACCTCAGTCTCACCACACTGATATGGGAAATGCTGCCCCACATGCAAATTTCTCTCCCAGCTCCAGGGTTAATCTTCCCCTGGGCTGTGGGTGTTCCCAGCTCTCTCCTCCCACAGAGCTGAGGTCTCTAGGGAAGGTGGAGTAGTGCTCCAGAAGAAGATGAGACTGCTGGGTCTCTTCCTGTGACTAATGACAGCCTGTCAGTGTCAGTGTCTCAGATGACACACAGGGTTCTAAGGAAAGATGGTAATTGAATGTTGCTGACAGAGATTGGTGCCCCTTGTCCCCAGTGTCCTGTCTCAGGTGCAGCTGCAGGAGTTGGGCCCAGGTCTGGTGAAGCACTTGCAGACCTTCTCTGGAGTATCTGTATTCTCTTTAATGAGATATTCTATGTACTTGATTGGCAAAGCTCCAGGAAAGGGTGTGCAGTGGGTTGGTGCTATAAATAGTGGTGGAAGCACAAACTCAAACCCAATGCTTAAATCTTGACCAAGAATCATTAGGGACACCTCCAAGACCCAAGTTTATTCAAAACTGGGCAGCCTGAGAAACAAGTCATGTATTACTGTGTGAGACACAAGGTGAGGGGAAGTCAGAGTGAGTCCAAACTCAAACCTCCTTTCAGGAGACAGGAGGGCTGGGCTTCAGGGTCACCCAGGACACCAGGGGGCACACAGTTTCTATGGAACATAGTGAACAACACTAGGGGGAGTTGTGCGGTTTGGCAGTTCTTTGGGAGCAGGATTTCCCTATCAAAAGTCTCAGCTCCAACCCTTCCCTTCTCTTCCCTCTTCTCTATGACTCCATTTCCTCATATTCTCACTGCAGACAATACATAAGGAGGTGACACTGTCCACTTGCAGATGACATATCAGCATTACTGTGGCTCTCTCCTTCACCAAGTCCTTCTATGCCCTGTTATTCTTTCTTGACAAAGTGAATCACAGTTTCTTGTGAAATTATATTTAACCTCAGTTCTTCACATATATCTAGGAGTGCTTGCTCTAGAAGAACAAATTCTATGTTCATACAAATATACATACAGATATTTAAGCTTCTTTATTTGAATAAGAATCTATAAACAACCCAGATGTCCTAATTTTAAAATAAGCAAACTAGGGAGCATCCATGAATGTAATTCTACTCAGCAGTGATAATAATGATCAGCTGATGCAGACATCAATGCAGGTAACTCTCAATGATCACTCAGTGTGGAAGTAGTCAAGCTCAGAGACTACAAAGTGGTATGTACTGGTGGGCCACCCCAGATGACAGTGATTGGCTGGGCTTTCTGTCACTTTCTCTTTGTTCCAAGGTGGGAAGCTGCACTGTGTGAAGACCGACTGTTCCCTGGTTCTCAGTAAGATGAATGGACAGCTCCATACAGGGAAACAAACACCTCCAGACTCCTGTGAATGCACATTGTCCATGACCAGTCCTGATGTTATTCTGACAGCAGCTGTCTCCTCCAGGAGCCTCCATCTTTGGTTCTCCCACAGGTACAGGACTCCAAGGCAGCTGACACTCCAATGATTCCTGTCACCTGCAAAGGCCTCTCACCACACCCAGGCCTCCTGCACCTCCATGTGCTGGTGCAAATGGCATCATATTCATGGGAATAGATCTGGAACTCTACTTGATGGATGATTATCATCCCTTTTCCTGACAGAACTCTGAGGCAGGTTATTCTCCTGCTGATGGGGACAAAGATGGCTGCACTCCACACTCAGTAAGGAGCTGAGTGCTCAGATCTCAATACATGGCAGCTAGTGACTCCATGACCATCTGTCCTAATGGGTGAACCCTGCAAGGCAAGTATGGGTGAGGCAGTCAGCAAACCCGAGTCCCAGGTGTGCTGTGCCAAGGACAATCAGTCCCAGGTGTGCTGTGCCACCATCCTAGGAGTGGGGTCAACTGGATAGAGGAGTCCTTTTGTTTGGTGGCAGCTGTTTTGAGATCAAACTGAGCAGCCAGCAGCTTGGTCCTGAATGAAGGACACTGAAGTCTTCTCCTCTGGAAAGAGGGTCCTGTGACCAGGAGCTGGCAGCTTGGAGTTTTGCTGTTTAACCCTTCTGACGTGAGTTTATTTGCTGCACTAGGATGGGGAAGGCAGGGTGTATGCTTTTGTGTATGTTATCTCACTATTCTCACTGTTGACATATTTTCTGGAGTAAATTCTTCTTCATCATCCATGTTTATGTAGGACCATCTCCAGTCATGGTAGGATCTTTAAAAGCAGTTTCTTCATTCTGACTCTGACAGAAGCCCTTGTAACTCTTCACGCCCTCACAGAGGTGAAGTCCTCTCTCTACTTTCATGTTATGTTGAGAGCTCCACATGAGATCTACCCTTGGCACAGACCAAATACACATGCTGCTTGATAACCCCAGGTGCAGTGATGGACAACTGACCTCTGGAACATAACCACCTGCATCACAGGATGCTTCTTCCCTGGAAAGTCTGCTCCCTTTGCTCCTCCCACCAGCTCTGGGAAATCACTATGCTGCCTTCTGCTGCTGCTTTTGGACTTCCTGCTTTCCCAATGTGTGAGGATCCATTTGGTGTTTGCTCAGCTGTGCTCACTTCACTCAGCATGATGTCCTCAAGGTAGATCTATGTAGTTGCTTAGAGAAGGATTTCCTTTTAATTATTGTAATGATACTGTAAAAAAAAAAAAAAAAAAAAACAAGTGACGAGCAACCATTGTTCATCTGAGATCACAAAGACATGCCCATTGAGATGCATGGATAAGGAAGAATCCTTAATTCTGCTGTGACTGGGTTGAAGGCAAGGGGTGTTTGTGAGAAAGGGAGGGATGCAGGTACAGGACTAGTGGGGAGGAACTTCTATCATAGCAGACAAGCTAAGTTAGTCTTTACCTACACATGGTGATGAAATTTCAGAAGTTTGTCTGCAATCTTCAGTCCTGTAGTTAGGATGCTTCTTCCTTGTTTTCTGTGCAAACAGTTGTATGAAATGCAGTAGTGGGGCCCAGCGTGCAGGTGACTGTGCTGAGTCCACACCCTGCACAAGTCATACAAGGAAGATGAGCCATGAGATTTGTCTGGAATGGCTGCTCTTACTCTTTTTAACAAGGAGCAACCTGAGGACATCAGAGGCCTCCAAATACCGCCCCCCAAGAACTTCAGGGCTCAGGGGTGTTGGCTGTGTCAGTGCTCCAGACAGGTCCAGGGAAAGGGCTTCCTGGTGGCTTCACAGACCCTGGCTATGAGGTTCCCTACAGAGTCATTGGGGTTTAGCATGATCAGTTCTCTGTGTCCAGAGAATTGAAGCACACATTGTCCTGAGGGAGTTTCTGGAAGTCAAGGCACAACACTGAATTCTAGACTAGAGATGCAGAGATGTTCATGTTGTTTGAGCTGTGACAAGAACCTCCCTGGCATGATGCAGAGCTGGCATTAGTGGGTGAGCGGGACCTAGAAGCTCAGAGCACCTGCCCCAGGAGCAGTTGCAGGGGGAGCTGGGAAGGGACTTCCTGTGAGGACCTGGGCCTTTTTCTTTCCATGAAAACCTCTAAAAGATTTTTCCATGTGATGACTGTAAATATCCTCTTCTATCAGGGCATTTGCCAACCTCCATGAAACATAAGAACCAGAGTCAATGGTATTTCTAAGGCTTCTTTATATTTTTTCTTCTTTATATCTTTTCTTTCTTTATATCTTCTTTATATCTTTTCCCAATATATCATCTTGGGATCCATATGGATCCCTGAAAGGGCTGCCAGCTCAGTGCTCCAAACACAGGAGAACCCACATCCATCTTCAGGAGGAGCCCCTCTCCTTGCAGGAAGCAGTGCTGACACCACAATGGGGTATGGGGCTCTGATGACTGGGATGTGCCTCATTGAAATCTTTGAAGATTTCCTCTTGGATCCAAAGATGTCAAGCTTCACTGTGGATGGATTTTGCATTGGGATAGTGTTGGGTCCTAGTAACAGTCTAAGGGACATCAACTTCCTGGCCCTGATGTTCAATAGGCCCTGTCCATGATCACGATGGTCAGACAGGGCACACATTTAATCAAAAGATTTAATAGAAAGAAACAGATGACTTTGTTCCACTTGTAAATAACTTTCATATTGAACACTTCAGTACATTACCAAATGTGCACAGAGTGAACATATCTGCTAGCAGAGTGACCAGTGTCCTTCCTGTTCTCTTAGTACTTGACCTGTATACACACAGCCACATGCTGTCACATGCAGTAACACATATAATTACAGCCCAGTCATATACAGTCATGAACAATAACACACAGTCATGTACTCATTTTTGAAAATGACATGCATTCACACATGACCTGCGATACAAAACCGTTCATGGGTTTGCACACCCTTTCCCCTAAAATGTGTCAGGGTTTTTTCCACTCATTAATACCCAGTCCACATAATGCTTAGGGCTGATGGTTCTCCTGCTGCAATTGCTACAACTTGTACTTAATGGATGAACATAACTAGCATTTATTTTATGTTTACTTCTTACAGTAGCAATTCTTATAAACAAAATTACATGTTTGGAAGTGATGTGGTTCTGAGAATACATGAGTAGATCTATAACTGAAAAGTATAATTATGAGTAAGTTTGTAATTTTGTCCCAATGATTTTAGGAGCTTATTCAGAAAAGTTGTCGCAACTCACCTTTAGACGCAAGGTAATAGCAGAGCAAACATCTCCACTGACTCCTATGTCATGATAGAATAGTATAGCTTCTTTATTTCCATAACCACAGTTCAGAATGGAACTTGCCTTTTAATTTATAACCGTGTTTCCTAATAATCTTTATAAAGTCAGTAATGTGCACAATTAAATACTGGTCACATGAATGTGGAGAAAAGTTGTGAAGAAATGTCCAGGAGAGTTTACTGAGGGGTAAAATTGGGAGAACCCCATGCTCTATCTGGTAGCCCCACATGTGCCTCCCTCTCTTCTTCAGTCTCTGCTTCTCTTAGCAAAGGAGAGAAGGTGAATGAGGACAGAAGCAGAAACCTCATCACAGTGCAGTGTAAGTGCAGCGTGCTGGTGATGTCTGAGATGGGACTGACCTGTTACAGAGTGTGGCCAGTTTTCACAAACTAGATATAATAGGGACAACATAACAATTGTGAAATACAGTTTTATATATTTTAAAATTCTTAGTTGTGGTATAAAATACAAAAAAGACCATCTTATGTGAAGTATAGACTTCTGTAATGTTATATTCTCATTGACATAGAACAGGGTGAAGAACTCTTTCATCTTGCAGATCTGACACATTACAAATGTAAATCCACCTACAGCCTCCCACATCTGGCAGTCTCCATACTAGTTTTCATTTCAATACACCTGCCTACTCAAGATAGACAACTTGTATAAGTGGAATCATACAGGTATATCTTTTGGTGATGGTCTCATTTCTCTCATCATAAAGTCCTCAAGATCCAGTCACGCTGAAGCATCTGACAAAGTTACTCTTTCTCAATGTTGTGTAATACTCCAGTGTATGTATGAACCACATTCTGTTCATCCCTTCATCCATCAAAGGTCATTCAGGTTGCTTCCACCTTTTGTCTGTTCTGAATTTGCTGCTATGATCAAGGCTGTCTAACCGTCTCTGTGACATGACCCTAGATATACACCCTGGAGTCCAATTGCTGCACCATATGACATCTCTATTTTCAATTTTTGAAAAGCCTCCAAACTCTTTTTCCTAGTGGGTACAAAGGAGCTCCTATTTTCCATATTCTTGCCAACACTTGTTATTTTGTTTGGATTCTTTTCACTATAAACTTTCTAATAGATGTGAGGTGACATCCCATTGTGGTTTTGGCTTGCATTTCTCTAATTATCACTAAAGTTCACCATCTTTTCAGATGTGTGTTGCCCATTTGTCTGTCAGCTTTGAGAAATGCCTATTTTATTTTTCACTGCACTTTCCTTTCAGTTGTATGGAAATATGTCCAGTATGCACTGTACTTGTGTAAAGTGTACAACATAATAACTGGACTTAGATAAATTTTGAAATGATTGCCACAGAAACAGAGTTTACATCTATTATTTCATATAGGTACAGGACAATACAAAGGGAGCGAAGAGAAGAAAAATGAAGAAAAAGGAGGAAAGTGGGGGTTTCTTTCTGCTGAAAACTTTTAGGATCTATTCTCTTTAGCAAAATTCACACACCGCACAGCAGTGTAAAATCTAGTCATCATACTCCCTGTTATATCCCCAGGACTCACTTATCCTGTGACTGGAAGTTTGCACATGAATATCATCAACATCTGATTCTCCCACTGTGAAAACCCCACCTCTAGTAACACAAATGTGACCTTTGCGATGATTTCTTTTAGAATCCACATGCAAGAGAGATCATTCAGTGTTTGTCTTTCTGTGTCTCAATTCTCTGTGTACCATTATTCCCACAAGGTCTATTTATGTTGTCACTAATGGCAGAAAATTCTTCTGTTCATAGTGAATGATAGTCCATTATATATACTTTCTTTATCCATGATTTGGCTTTTATGTGTACTGCTAAAATAAATATGCATCTACAAATAACTTGTTGATATAGTGATTTTGCTTCATTTGATGCATAACCAGACATGGAATTTCTGTGCCATAAGGCACTTCTGTTTTTATTTTTGTAAAGAAATTCCATATTGCTTTCCTTTAACTGCACCAATTCACATTCCCACTCATAGTGCACATGGTTCCACTGACAGTATGTCCACTCCATCCTTTCTAATCTCTTGTTTATGCTCATTTTTTGTTGTTTCATTTGGATTTTTGATGTTAAGTTGTAGAGTTACATTTTATATTCTGGGTGTGAACACATGATTAGATATATAACTTGAAAATATTTTTTCCCATTGCACAGGTTGCCTTTTCTCTGGTTGATGATATTATTTTTATGCTCATATGATGCTGAGTTTAAGGTAAGTCGTTTCGTCCCTATTTTTCTTGTTTATTGTGTTTTACATCATATTCAGTAAATTATTGACAAATCTAAAGCTATCAAGTTTTCTTCTACATTTTCTTTTAGGGGTTTTATACTTTGAGGTCTGTATTCAGGTCTTTAATCCATTTTGAGTTAATTTTTCTATATGGTATATGATAGTGTTTTGTTTTATTCCTTGCACATGGCTATTGAGTGAACCCATCACCATTTGTTGGTGATACTGCCCTTTCCACATTATGTGGTTAATAAATGCAGGAAAGAAATGACAAAATGTAACACACATTCCTGGGAAGAAATATACTCAACACACTAAAGACCAAAGGAAACTGCTTTATAAAATAAAGGCCATGTATAAAAGTCCATAGGTAACATCATTGTCAGTGGTGAAAGAATGGAAACTTTTTCTCTAAAATCAGGAGCAAGACAAAGACACCCACTCTCACCACTGGCATTTGGCATAGCATAGAATTCCTAGAAGGAGCACCCTGGCAGATATTTAAAAAAAGCACTCACGTCAGAAAGGAAGAAGTAAAATGGTCACCATTCACACATGAGATGAACTTTAATGGACTTCCATTTCTTTTCAATAATTAAATGAATATTTTCTTTTGCAGAAGTGTTTAATATGTGTGTGGATTTCTTTTGCACTGTGGCATATGACCCTCCTGCATTCCTTTGACACAGCAGGAGCTAAAGTGCACATGTGAATGAACTGGGTGTGAGTCCATGCATATGTGTGTGTGTGCACATGTGCACATGTGGGAGTTGCAAACTACAGGGTGTAGCATTGTGCCTTACATCTATCATCACTCCAACTTTGTGTAATATCCAAAGATGTATTAATGAAACATGATGTTACCTTTGATTATCTCTATAATAAAAGCAATTCCTTCTTCATATAAATTGAGTGTGTAACCAAATGTAGGACCTTCTTACTCTCTCCAAGATTCTGAAACATGAGGTGAGCCCAGGACATAGGGATTTTGTTGCTGGGCTGTTCTAAAAGAGGGCAGTGAGTTGTACCCATGGGTGATGGGTCATTCTCAGCCAATTTGCAGGCCTCACTCAGTCTTCCCTCTGATCCTGAGAATACGGGGATGTGCAGTAGTGTGATTGCACTGCCATTCAGTCATGTTTTCCACAAAATTCACCAAGAGAGGCCCCATGTAAACCACAAATGCAATCAAAGCAGAACTGTAGTTTCAACACAAGGCTGCAAGGGAGGGAATCATCTTATTTAATGCCAAATGTGCAAAGAAAAAAACTAATTCCTACAAATCATGGAGTTCAGGATGTCTACGTTGGAGGTACAGATACAACACTGTAATGATCTTTAAATGTCCAGTTTCTGCACCTTATTTCATGTAGTCATGGGGACCATGTGGATTGAGAACTCTCAAGGACCAGAGGAAAGGGAACTGTCACCGGTGCTGTCATCTGTGCCCTGTGTGTGTCCCCACCAGCTGCCTGGAGCCTGGCCTGTTAACAGGAGGTCACTGTGTCTCCTCAGATGACTGGGCACCATGCAAGGCCCTGTGTCCCTGGGAAATTCCAGTGGGGCTGACACACAGGGCCAACACTGCTGTGAACACACACTTGCTCACACAGTGAGTACAGATGACTTGTCCATTGACCCTTTATGACCTTCACAATCCCACCCTTGCTCTTCCAATATTGGGGAAGGTGGAAAGTAAGGGAAAGCACATCTTTGTTAAAAGATTGGATTTCATGTTATAGAAGTGTTACCTGGTAAGAAAGCTTAAAGACATTCTAAGATGGCTGCAGAGTAGTGTGAAGCTCTACCCACTTCCCCACCCCCGGCCCAGACAGAACTTGCAGCTAAACTGCAGAGCAATCAGCATGAAAAACCAGTTGAAGTGTAGCTGCTCTGAAATTTAAATGTAGGAGAGCAGAAGAAGATGGGAGGGAAAGGAGAGAGTAAGCACCCTCCCATGCAGGTGCAGTGATGGAAAACCCCAAGAGATATAGTGGCAGGGAGCTTGCTTGCCCTGAGAGTTGGGGGTTCTCAGCCATGCAGGGGTCCCTAATCCACAGCAACAGAGATAAAGAAGGGAGCCCACTTAACATCTGGCTTTGGAACCTGTGGGGATTTTTTTCACCTGGGAGACTCAGAATGCAACATCCTAGGGAGGGAGCAACCCCATTGCTACAAGACCAGGATCAGTGACTGCTGGAAGGGCCATGAGGCAGTTCCAGGTCAGAGAAGGCATCTGCTTGGTTCACCCAGTAATGACTTTGGGGGGTCCTCTATTTTCTGGAAGGACTGTGGCTGAGAACTGCAGGGAGTCTAGACTATGTGGTTTGAGGAAGAGGATCTGTGTTGTGCACCTCCTCATAGGAGGTGCCCTGTCCCCACATGTTGGATTGCTAGGTCCTCCCCAGTCCTGTGGTATTCCAAGGCAAAGGGGTAATGCCTGGGCTGGATATTTACACCAGCCCTACCTGTTAGATAGCAGGGAAGCAGTGTTTGGCCCTCTGTAGCCCTGGAGGATCTGGGGAGACTGTAGTGCCAAGAGGGCCTGAATTTTTTTTTGATCACTTTTAGCAGGCAACAGAAAGCTGGGATTTTTAGACCACGTCTCCCAGGAGGGCTTCTGTCCTAGAGTCAGTTGGTCACATTCTGGGCTCTGCAGCTGCATTATGAGGAAGCAAAGCCTGAGTCCCCAGCAAGTTCAGCCCCCTGTGGCCACGGGATGGAGAGGAAGTGATGCTCCACCAGAAAACCGCCTCCAAGACTGTTTGAATCACCACCCCCCATAATGGATAAACCCACTGACCGCACTTCTGAGGAGAAAGAGAGAGGTGATCAGAGTGAGGGTACTCAAAAGGCGAGACTGAGGCAGACCTAAGTTCTGGGTGAGAGAGGCACCACCCTCTGGTTTACTAGAAACCCCGCCCTGACAGCTAGCACAAGGCCAGGTGAGGGCAGCAACTGGAATTGGCTTGCAACAGAGAACCTCCATGGAGCCCCAGGACTGGACAACAAGTGGTCAAGTTTGGATGACAGTGGAGCAATATCCAGTGGAATTCACAAACAACTTATCCAGGGGTGATCACAGCAGGCACATCAATCTGTGTGGAGGATCCACACATTTGTCTTTATTAATCTTTTAGTATGTCTTTGTTTTTCATTTTGTCATTTATATTTTTATTTTCCCTCTTTTTTCATATCTCATGTTTTCTCTTTCCTTGTCTTATTCTATTTTTTCACTTTTCTTTTTTTTTTGTGAAAATGCATTTTGTTGATGATGCAATTACAGTTGTCCCAAATTTTCACCCTTTGACCTCATCTGCCTGGTTCTCCCCTTCCCTCCAGCAAACCCCACATCTTACTACATGTCCATCATTCATGAATATAAGTTCTTTGGCTTCTCCACTTCTTATTGGCATTTCCATTTTTCTTGTTCTATTGTTCATTTTTATTTTTTCTGTATGTGTTTCTTTCCTTCCTTCTTCCCTTTCATATTCTCTTTTCTATTCATTTTTCTTCTCTAATTCTTTTTTCTTGCCTTTCATTGTTCTGCTTGTTTGTATTTCTGTCTTTTGTCTTATTCTTTTATTGGTGTTGTATTTGCTATTGTTGTTAGAATTTTCTGTTCCATTGTCTTTGGTTTTATTTCATTTTGTTCTGTGAGCACCAGTATAACAGTTATAGAAGAGAGAGTGTTTGTACAGATTATAGATTTTATTCTGATCCCCTTTGGTGACAAGTTTGCAGCTCACAGAAGGGGCAGAAAAAGGTCAGTCTGGCTGGTGCAGAGTCTCTTCCTCTCTGTAAATTACCTTCACCAAGAGGGATAAAACTTGCATCATTCAAACACCTGATGGAGGGTAGGTGATCAAGGCCCACAGCTCCTGTGTGCTCTGTGTCTCTGTCTTCCCATCCAATAGGCACATAGAGCAAACTACTCCCCACAGGGTGGGACAGTCTTAGGGGATCCAGAGAGTCCATGAGAGGAGACAATGTTGGAGGCCAAGTCTGACCACAGGGCCACCTGCAGCAGTGACAGGTACACCTGACCTTCTAACTCTCACACTGTGAAGTCCATTTACATCAGGGCTTGAGATTGTCTCAGGCACCCGATGACAGAGGGGACAGAAGGGGGACAGTGTGGGTGCACAATAGTGGTGTTGTGACAGTGATAGTTGAACCTGGCTAACTTTAGCTGATCTAGGGCCACATCACAGGTGATGCACAAGCTTCTATGCTTGTTGAGAACTCTGAGTCCACATGTGTGTATGGTCCTAGAGGGCTGGTAACTGGACACAGACACTCATCATGCTGTCATTACAGAAAGGGGGTTCTAAAACCTCATGGGTGTATTCCACTCTGCCCTGGATTAGGGCCAGGGGAGCAGTGGAGCCAGTGGGGAGGGCACAGACCCAGATGCTGGGCTCATTGTCACCATGGGTTGTCTCTTGGACAAGACCCAGCCCTGCTCAGGATTGTCTGTTTAATTATTTAAATGCTATCGTGACCACACTTCATGGGACACTAACTCTTTTACAGAGTCACAGCTCTCTCTGTAGTTCTCCAACCCCAGAGCTCCCTATACAATAGGAAGACATGCAAATAGGGCCACCCCTGCTCATGAAAAACAGCCCAGCCCTGACCCTGCAACTCTGGGACAGGAACCCAGCCCAGGATTCTAAGGTGTCCCCAGTCCCTGGTCAGGACAGAACACAGACCTCTCACCGTGGAGTTTGGGGTCAGCTGGGTTTTCCTTATTGCTGTTTTAAGGGGTAGTTTATGGAGAATGAGAGATACCAATTATGAGAATGGTTATGACTGAGAGAAATACTGAATGTGTGACATTTTCCTGACCTGACATCTTTGTGTTTGCATGTGTCCTGTGTGAAATGAAGCTGGTGGAGTCTGGAGGAGGCCTAGTGAGGCCTGGAGGGTCTCTGAGGCTCTCCTGTGCAGCCTCTAGACTCATTGTCAATAGCTATGATATGAACTTTGTTTGCCAGGCTCCAGGGAAGGGGCTGGAGTGAGTCTCAGTAATTAGTAGTGGTGGTAGCATATACTATGCCAATTCTGTGAAGGGCCAATTCACCATCTCCACAGACAATGCCGACAATGAGCTCAATCTGCAAATGAACAACCTGAAAACTGAAGAAACAGCTGTGTATTACTGTGCGAGTGACACAGTGAGGGGAAGTCTGTGTGAGCCCAGACATGAACCTCCCTATGGGAGAAAAGAGGTCTGGGCTGTAGGGTATGCTCAGGACTCCAGGGGGTGCTCAGGGCACACTAAGCTCAGGGATCTGCTTGGGAGCAACTTCTACAGCAATTTAAGGGCTTGTTTTTGTTTCCTGGCAGGTGTGGCCCTTAACACTACACACAGAGGTTTCCCTATGGGAGCCTCACTCTCGTCATGCTTCTGTGCTGACCTCTCCAGTATCTAAGTTACAGAGACTTGTCATCACAGGTGGAAAACATTCTCACATGCTCCAAAGTCAGTGAGTCACCTGCATTTGCTTACTCTTATTCTAATGAATCATCCAACCTTCTGAACTACATCAGCTGAATCCAACCAGAGGCTTTGCAAGACCCAAGAGCTCAGGAACCTCACAAAGCTCAGAGTTCAACTTGGTCAGCAGATGGACACATGCATGCAGGACAATGGACATCAGAGGTGTATGAACCTAACACCAAGGACAAAATCTTTGGTGGGGTGTTCATTGACTTGACTCCATGTCCATCACCCCAATAGCAGTTGAGATCATGTGGAGGAAAGGGGACTCCCACTATTCCTTGGTATGGATGTCTAGGGTTTCACGTACACAGAGGGAATATGAAAACATTTGTCACTTCACTGAGGAGTCTTTTGAGAGCAGGGCAGACTTTTCACCAGTCAGGAATGGCTGGATCATATCAGGTAAGGGGTGTGGTTCAGGATCTTATTGTTCAACCATGACAAGGTTGGGTATTTTCCTGCTCACAGGAGGGGTTTGTGTGGTTTCAATCACCCACCTGCACCAAACTATGGAGAATCTCCTCTTTCACTTCAGATTTCCCACATGTGCACAGGAGGAGAGAGAGGGGTGAACCTTAACATGTCATGTCAGCATCAAACATCAAACACTAGAGCCTGGATCTTTATTTCACTGAACTCCTAGGAAACATGAGAGAGAACACAGAGCTACCTATCATTATGGGTAGGAAATGATTCCAGTCCCTACAAAATGGTTATATGTAAGCAATAATGGAAATAATAATGCATTACATGACATCTTAGTTCCAATTCTAGCATGGAACCTGTCCACTCTACAAGGTTGTCAGCTTGTTCTGAAAGGCTTGGGTCCACTTTCTGCTCCCAAAGGTGAGAACATTCCACAGAATTATAGGCATCCTCAGTTTGGGGAGCTCTACTGGTATAGCTTTAAATCTGGGTGGAGTTGTAATTTGATTCATTAGTTGTTTCAATGAGCTTGTGTTTTTGTCACTCGAAAACTCATGTACTAAAACCAGAGGCGCATGGGGTGGTATTAGGAGGTGGGGCCTTGGGACAATGATGGTCCTGGGGTGTAGCTCTCATGAACAGCATTAGGTCCTTTATAACGGAGAAGTCAGGAAGCTCCTTTGTCCCTTCCACCCTCTCAGATCACAGCAAACAAACAGCCAACTAGTAAGTGGGTTCTTACCAGACATCAAATCTGCCTGAATCTATTCTTGGGTTTCCCACCCACAGGTCTGTGGGAAACACATGTCTGTTCTTGGCAATGACCTAGTCCACAGTAATTTGTTACCACACCCTGGGTGGATTAGGATTGTAGTGTAACATGACCACAAGTGCTGACTCCCTAGAGATCCACTGCCATATTTTCTATAAAAGATACTGCATGAGTGTCCTTCCAGTGATGTTCATGGGCATTTTTTCTCTGGTGTTTTCTTCCACAGACAAATTTCCATGGTAGAAGGTGATAGGAGGCTCCTGAATACATGTTGCAGGAAGGCAGCATTAGAAGTGGATATAGTCTATGAACTATTTCAGTATTTATCACATCAGCATGGATCTAGGTCCAGGATTCACTGGTGGTAAGATGCAAAAATGCGTAGTGTTCCCAGTCACCACATCACAGGAACATGGCTGATGTTCTTGAAGGTGTGAAGATTAACAGCACTCAGGATGAGAATTGGTGAAGGGGATTTGAGGCTTCACGTAGATTTGATCATTTTAACCAATCAAGTCATGTTCTAAAACTTCCCAGAGATTGCATGTAATGACACTGTGGCATTTGGATGGTAGTAACCGCTTACTGAATAATCATTATTGTACTGTGTGACCTCAGTCACTTGATGTCATTGTCAGTAAGTCATTGGGGGAAGAGGGGAAAGTGACTGAGCACAGAGGGTGTCTGGGGGAGTTAAAATGCATGACATGTGTTTATTGCTTCTTCCCACTCTCTTGACGCTGATGATCTCTAGCTGCACAGACATATAATGGACAGGGATTTTGTCACGAAGGCACCAAGATCAGTCCTTGCAGTGACCACTGACCTAAAATCCAGAGGCTGAAGATGCAGATGAACCTCTGTGTTGCCACCTTTCCAGACCAGGCAGGTCCACGGTATTCCTGCAGATGGAATACTATTCACAGAGTTTTTGGGATATCTGGCATGCCTTTACTCATGGGTGGGCAAGCCATGCATGCTGCAAGCTGCATGACTGGCTGCATGTCTCATATCATGGCCCTTGCTCCCCAGTGTGGCACCCATCATGGTACCTATCCCTTTCTATGTCTCTCATCATCATCGCCCCCAGCAGGGAGTCCCTACCTGTTTAAGTACTAGAGGGGAACAAAACCGACAAGATGCAAGAACATTACATAACATAATTCTGTGCATGTGAGCCCACTTCATGTTATGAGAATAGTTTATTAGACCCAGTCTCAAGGCTATGAGAACACTAGTTATCAGGCCCCTCCAAGGATATGAGAGCACTGCTTCCCTTAGCTACCCAGACACCTGGGTGAGGAAGCGAGACTGCCTCCACTTATCCTACAGCCTCTCTCTGTGTGTTGACACATTGACAAGCTTGCACAGGGAATTTATTCTGAGCCAAATAGCATGAAACACTGTGCATACGGTATATCACTGTAAATTAAATAGTGTTAAACTGCCAGCTGGTAGAAATTAGCAAAAACAATAATAACTCCACAGCACGCAGACTAACCACCCTCCTATAAAATTCTGACTATCACAACAGGGGTGTTTGTCACTCTGAGTTGAGTGGGAACGTTCACCTAGGTTCTTCACTTCTCTGTCCATAAGGGGAGGATCACGTGTGAGTGGGGTGTTTCATGTGCTGACAAACCCCCACCACTGTTCTGGCATCTCTGAGAGAGCAGCCGCAGACCCCACGTCTCTGCAGTTTGCATTCACTGTTGCAGTTAACACACAGAAGAAGAACCATGAACTTTGGGCTGAGATGGGCACTTAACTCTGATGGTTTTACATGTCACATTATAAAGAATGTGGGGATTTGAGTTTCTGTGTGTGTATGCCACTCCTAGTGAGAGTATCCTGTCTGCAGACATGCAATATGAACTGGAGCTGGGGGATACCTGAGGCAGCCTGGGGTTCTGTGAGACTCTGCTGTAAATGCTCTGGATCCAGTTTCAGAGACTATTATATAACCTGAATCGGCCATCCGCCAGGAAGGAGACTGGAGTGGATAAGTGTTATTAGAAACAAAGCTAACCATCACACTACAGAATGCACTGCATCAGTGAAAGACAGTATTACCATCTTAAGAGATGGATTCCAAAAGCACTGCCTATTTGCAAGTGAGAGCCAAGAACACAGTCCTGCATTACCGCATGGGAGACACAGAGAGGGTAAGCCAGTGTGAACCCATACACAGTCCTGTGGCAGGAGGGGCTTCAACCAACAGGGGGTGCCCAGGACCTATGAGTTCCACAGGAGCAGGGCACTTGGAGTTTAATGAAGGCTTGGTTTCATCTCTGGCCCAGGATCTTCCTCTCTATGTGATATTCAACGTGTAGATACGTAAGAAAGCAATCACCACCATGAGTCTAAGTGGATGCTTTTCCTTCATCTAAACAAACTAGGCAGACACATGTGGTCTCTGACTTGGAAGTTTTCTCCTAAATAGCTTTGTTGTGACTGTTGGTTTTGGTTTTAGTTTGACTGGATCATAAGCTGTCCAAAGACTTGGCTGAAAGCCATCTCTTGGTATGTACATAGTTTGCTTATAGGTGATCCAGGCGTGTGAACTGCTGTCTCAGAAAGGCTGATTTCACCAATATGGGTGGGCACCCTCCACTCCACTGAGGGACTGACTGGAACAAACAATGAAAGAGAGAAAATTAACCCCTTCCCACTGGTGCCCTGAAATCTGGAGCTGGGACAGAAGTCTTCTCCTGCCCTGGGCACCCTGGTCCTTAGCATTCAGACAAGGCTTAGCTAAGAAAGCAGCTCTCCTTTGTCTGCTGCCTGCAACCCCAACTCATGGGACTCTGGGATGCCTCACAGCCATAATGAGAGCATCAATTATTTATAAATGTAAATGAAAATACACATATTGTGGGCCAGCTTCCTTGAAGAACCAGGACCAATGATATAATGAAGCAGAATGTGTACAAGTTTTCCCATCAGAGCACACAAGTGTTAACTTGAATCAGTACCGGGAACATTGTGAACAAAGTGGAGGAATGGGAAAAGTTGGAGCAAGCCAGACAAGTTTTGACAGAAACCGGAGAAGAAACTGTATTAGGGCTTTATTATTCAATGTGGTGGGAGAGACGACTTCTGCTTAGAGTGGCTTGTGTGGTTTCAATCTCCCACTGACATCTAAGGAGAGACCACAGATTTTTATCAGATTTCCCCTGTTGGGGCAGATAGAGAAGAGGCAGGAAAGACCCATCAGTTGTCAGCAGAGAAACATGAAGGAAAATAGAGTCTGACTATCTATTCCACCTAACAACTATAAAATACATGAACAGAGATGAGATAAGGAGTCATTATGTGTGGACAACCACAATGCGTATACAAAATGAAACATATAACTACTAGAAAGCAAATGATGAAGAAGGTGAAAAAGATGATGATGATGATGGGCTGAGACAGGGATATTGGTCCTTTGAAACTATAGCTCCTCTTCCAGGCACATTATCACCCAGGCTCCTCCAGGCAGTGGTGCTCTTTCTTCTCTGTAAGTGCTGAGAGGTTTCATAAATGGAGCCCCAGTGAATCATGCAGCTTGGGAGAGTCAGTGTGACCAGGTCAGAAAAATACCAAAAATGTCCAAGTCTGATTACTGGAACCTGTGACACTGTTACCTTATTTAAGAGACACTGAAAATGTGTATGTGGATAACAAGGAGTCTCCTTTCCACCCAGGTGCAATGACGTGTTCCTTATTTCTCTTGATATCTACCTGCATAGTTCTAGAGTTTCTCTTTCTAAGCAATCTGTGTTTATAATTACTTAGGTATTCTCTAAGACGATATAAGCTCTATTATGTCCTGTGCTTCCTTCTGGGACTTCAGTTGAAGTCTTCACACTTATATGTCTAGTTACACTCAGTTCATGACCATGGGGCATATTCCCATGTGTGACTCAAACAAAGTCCAGCATCCACCCTTGACCCAGTTCAAAGTCACTCCCAGATTGTTGCTAATTTTTCCAGCAGCCCTTCCCTCCTGATACTAGAACCTGTTGTCATCCCCATGGCTGCTATAATAAATGAACAAGGACAATGTAACCTGGCTAGCATCTGGGGACTTTTTGTAGAAAAATGCCACAAAAAACCATTAAAATAGTGATGAATTGACCTTTATTAAAATGAAAAGTATCTGTCCTACAAAACCAACAAAAATTCCACTAAAGGAATTAAAAATAAAAAAAGACAATCCTAGACAGAACATATACTTCCAAGTCATATGTCTGATGAAAGAGTTTCTTATACATTAAAAATGATAGAAAATTAAGAAAGTGCTAATCAACATTTTTAATCTGCCTGAAGATGCATGAGAATTTAAAAATGTCACCTATTCCTCTAGTCCACCATTTCTTCTTATGCTCAGTAAGGTGAGGCTGTCCTTTCAGCTAATTCCAATGTGTCTCATGACAGGTGATCCCTTAACCCAGACTTACATGTTGATTGTGTTCAGTAGAATAGACCTCCCTACAGAGGTCCCAGAAATCAGGGTACCTGGCCATGGTCCCTCCCACCTTACAAGAAGAGTTCCCTACAAGCAAATTTCCACTCCAGGTCCAAGATACATCTATACCTGGGCTGTGGAGGCTCTAGCTCTCTCCTAACACAGGGCTAAGTTTATTGGACAATCCCTTATACAATCTCTGGAAAACAATTTGTATATGCATTTCAAGGTACAAAAGACCACAATGACTAGGACCCATCCCATAGTCCCCATGACCCAGACATGCAAATTCAGTCCATCAAACCAAGTCTTTGCATTATGTCATTGTAAGTTATTATGCAGGGTCTGAAAGACCTCCTGCTCAGTGAGTTGTTTAGTGTCCTGGAGTTGTTGATGTAGCTCAAGCTGGAGCTGATCAATTTGTCTCTTGAGATTGAAGGTAAAGGCTCCTCACTAGTGATGTTGGACCTCCTCCTACTAGTGCTGACTGGAGTTCCACTTCAGAGGGGTGGCACACAGCTTAGAGAAGCCTGCATCACAAGTGAGTTGTTGGCAAGTGACAAGAGCACCTTCATCACCTGTACTATATCTTCCTGGATTGGGGGAGCCAAATGGGATGCAGGTGGGTCATGGAGTGGGGTAGCCTTTTCTGTGATATGGCTTCACCCTCTTCACTGGCAGTTCCAAGGGTCCTTCTGGAGAGGAGACACAAGTGTACTCTCTTCCCCAAGTTAGTAAATCAGCAGTTCCTTTGTGGCTGGTGAGGGAGGAAAAGCCATCCATGATTCAAATTTTGGGGTTAATCATCTACTTTGAATTGCTTGATTGACAAGTCTTAACTTGGCTCTTGTGAGCAGGGAGAGATGCTTCCATGAAATTAATTGGGTGTCTCCTCTTCTATCAGTTTTAGCCCTTAAATGAGAGATTAGGGTGGTTCCCAACACTTGGTTGCCTGGTTCAAATGGCCAGGGAGCAGTGTGAATTAGGCTCCCAGCAGCAGAGGCTGAGAAAAGCCTGGGTTTTGAAAGTGTCACCTTTTCCCCCTTCTGCTTAGAAAGACAGGCCCCCTACTGTTTCTGCAAGTTGTAATGAGTTTGAGCAGAAAGTTAAGTGCCTTGTTGTTCTCTGAACCTGGTAGCTACTAGTTTTAGAATCTGTAGTGTTTCATAAACTCAGATGCTTATTTTTCCTTCTCATTTGTTTTCTACTTCTACTTCCCTTCTTTACTTACTCTAATGCCCTTCCTTCCCATGCTACACATGAATGTGGCACATATCCTTTTCCTTTATTCCTTCTTACCCTTCTACTTCACAGTCCTTCACTTTCTTAATTTAATCTTTCTCTTTCTTTTCTTTCATTTTTTTGATTCTTACTTTTTATTTTTCCCTTTTCCCTTATACAATCCTCCTTCAGCTTGCACAGACCATCTATGGCTTACACAGACCCTCTTTGACTTACACAATCCTTCTTCAACTCTTCTAGCCCTATTTAGTTTGCCCTTTTAACTCATCCAGACATAAGAAACTTTAGAACAACCCACATTCAATACTATTTTCTTCAACATAAAATGCCATAATTTATACATTTCATTACTAAAACCAGATTTTTCCCAATTTAATTAAAGTTATCAACTTTTAGTGATGATCAAAAGTAAGTAATTAGCATGCTTTAGACTGACAAATTTATGAACACATTTCTTAACTTTCAGAAACAGTTTTTCCCTACTGGCAAATACATTTACTTTTTTCTGTATTCTTAGTGATTACTACATTCCTTCAGTGTGCTCAAAAGTGAGTTGTCTCGTTATCTAGTGCCCTTGACAACTTTAGGGAGGCTGGAGAAGAGGCAGAGGAGATACTAAGTGTGGCACACCTTGTTCCCAGGACCAGAGCAATGTCTGGGCCTCTAGAAGGAGGATTCAGAGTGTTTAAAAGACACATTTTCTCATTGAAAAAAAGCTCCTGAGCTTTTTACTGTCTGAGAGGGTAGCAAGAGCTTTTTCCCTCTTTAAACAATCACTTTAAATGCTTTCTAAGTAGAATCCTTATGATGTAACAATATTAGAGATCTCCTTTCATTTACCAGAGGTATAGCAAAACATTTCGAGACAGACAGCGTGAGCCATTCCTTTCAAAACAGAAACAACAAAATCCAAAGCAAAGGCAAAATTTAAGCAAACTAGTATTTTCAGATTAAATCTTCTAAGAGGAGGGAGTGAGACACTAGCCTTAGAATCTTATCTCACACGACCTGGTGCTACAAATGACCCAGACAAGATATAAATGGCATGAAGCCCAAATAGCAGAGACACTATCTGAAATCAACTGCTACCACAAATACACAAAAGCCCGAAAAGCAGAGACACTATCTCACACCAACCAGTACATTGAATAACATTTAAAGGATCAAATGGCAAAGCCCTAACAGGAGAAGGAGAAGATTCTAGGGCTTTACAAAACAACAAAATCCAAACCAAGTTTCCCAAAAGACAAGAAAGCAAATAGCCCTGATTCTACTTATCTAATGCAAAATGGCTGCAAGCAAGGTGGCCCTGGAAGAAATCTCCTTTCCCTTATCATAGACACACTGGCTGCACAAACAAAAAGCTCTTGGTGCCGCTGGTCCCTTACATGGGATGATAGGTGCCGAATCCCATCTGTCTAGATGTGCCTGTCTGCAGCAATGGCTTGTAGTCTCTGTCCCTGTTCCTCTGTCTGATGTAGGAGGAACTCCATCCAGCAGCATGCTCTTGCCATCTGCCACAGATGGTAAATAAGTTGACCTGGACACAATCTTGCCATTTTGGCTGGAAAGGGGTTGGCAATTCCCTGTAGTGGAGAGCACCCCAAATTCTTCTCCCAAATGGCTTTTATTGGGAATGGTATGTGTAGGTGTATACAGCATACATGCATAGCTCATCAGTCAATGTCAAAAGGCTATAGTAATAAAAAACAAATATTATCTATACATAACAATTGAAGGGACAGAGAGACCTGTCATAGGTCAGGCTCTGTTAGTCATGCTGCTGCCAGAGGGCCTTTAAGACATGTTTAATAAGATAAGGAGTTTACTCCTTATGCCTTGAACTTAAACATCTGGTTTATGTCATCAGGGCTATACAAAACAAGTGGAGCCAGCTTCAAAGGATACAATTTACATTTCAGGCCTGATTCCCATGGGGACCCTTGGTGTTAGAGTCAGGTCATGCCTACCACCTGCGTTACCTGGTTTTCCAGGGAGACTTACTAGACCTTTTCAGAGCTTTCTCTCACAGGGCTGCAATCTTGGAAACCACACAGAGTGGTCCCCGACACAGGGCTTCTTCAAGAGCAATGCACATGGAGGTTAAGGCTTGTTTTAATCTCTCTCCAGGAGCTTCCTCTCCATCTCACCTAAACATGCAGATACATAAGAAACTGTTCACCCCAATGAGTCTAAAGTGGTTGCATCTCCATCTAAATACATTAAGCAGACACATATCACCAAGTTCTAAGAAATTGTTCCCCTAAATATCTGTGTTGTGTCTGCTGATTTTTTGTGTTAGTTTGAGTAGATGACAAGGTGCCGAAATATTTTCCTGAAAGTCATTCCTCGGTCTGTCCATAGTGTGTTTACATGTGAATTTAACTTTGAATTGGTAGTGCAGTAAAGCAGATGGTTCTCAATGTGGGTGGGCACCCTCCACTCCACTGAATGGCTGACTGGAACAAACAGTGAAGGAGGGAAAACTAAGCCTTTCTTACCCATGTGCTGGATACTGGAGCTGGGACAATGGTTTTTTCCTGTTCTGGGCACCCTGGTCCTCACCCTTTAAATCAAGCTGAGTTACGACAGCAGCTTTCCTGTGTCTGCTGCCAGCTACCACAGCTCATCAAAATTTGGGAGGTCTCACTGTCGAGAAATTGATCATTGATTCCTTGTACAGGTAAATGCAAAGTGCATTTTTGTTTGTTTCTCTGGAGGACCATGAGCTATGCTGTGTAAAGAAGAGGGCATGCACGTTTGTCCTTCATAGGGAATGTGCCCATGAGAGCCCATTTATGTGTTCACTTGAGACAGTCCTGGGCACTTGGTGAACAAGAGGGAAGATCCCATTAATGTCAGGCTACAAACTACAAAGCTGTTTCCTAATATTCCCTGTGTCTTTGTCTGTTGATGATCATTGAAAATCTGGGAGTCTTGTGATGACTCAGAGATCACTGAGGGTGGAATGATGCCAGTACTGCCTGGCATCAGAGCTCACTGTGACAGCATCAGCAGACTAAGCTGATGAGAACTCAAGGGCAGAAATCCTCAGTAATTGATCTTGCAAATGATTTTTCTACATATTGATCTCAGATAATATCCAACTGCAACCCACTTGCACATGGGAATATTGATGATGCACATACAATGAAACAAAAATGATGTATTAGACTAATCACATTATTGTGAACATTTGCCAAGGATATTTGTTGATACAGATGCCAAGGGTGGTAATACATGATAATGACAAGATCAACATTGAAGGTAACTATGCAGTGACTCCGATGATGTGGTGGCACACAGAACTGTCACATGCTTGATGACTCCAGCACAGGTGCACAATCCTGTGGAAATGGGGACTTTCTCTTACTCTTTTATGTAGAAACAAGCTGTCACATTCCTCAGCCAGTGAAAAGAATAGATGCTCCTGTTTGTCCCAGGAACTGTGAACTCAGTGCCTGCCAGGCTGCTGGATTTGAGGACATGGAATCCACATGGGAAATATCACACAGCTCCTCCATGACTGACCCTAGAGAAGACCAGCTTGGAAAGGGAGCCTGAGTAACAACCAGCAGGACCTGCATTCTCACCTGTGATGTCTTGATCAATCTTGGGAATGTCAACAACGGTTGAACCAGAAACCCAGATGCAGGAGGAGATGGTGGTTCCTACAGCCCCTGACAGGTGCAGCTGTGGGTCACTGAGCAGTGGATCTGTTTCTGTGCAGGATGCTGGGGTCTGAGGTCCTCAAGGCAGGTGGACAGAAGGGCAGACAACCAGCATAATGGAGAACCAATAAAGGAAGAAAAGCCAGGGTGTCCCTCACAGACTTGACTTCACTCATTGAGCAAGTCACAGTCAGGCCTAGAACTCATGTGGAGGCCCAGCTCATATGGTAGTAATAAGGGAGAAAGGAGACTTAAAGAGCATTGCCATGAAAATCATCACTCTGTGTGTGTTTGTGTGCGTGTGCGTGTGCGTGTGCGTGTGTGTGTGTGTATAATTGAGTAGTAGAAATGTGGTGGGATTAGGGCTTCATGCAGGGTCCTCAGATGGGACCATTAAATGGAGGAATCTGAGGACACCAGAGGCCTCCAAGGGCCCCAGGAACTTCCAGACTCAGCAGTGTTGGCAGTGTCAGTGCATCAGGCAGCTCCAGGAAAGGAGCTCCCTGGTGGCTCATAGAGCCCTTGTTTGGAGGTTCCCTGCAGAGTCACTAGGGTTTAGTAAGGTCAGTTCTCTGTGTTTAGAGATGTCAAAGCACATGGTGTCCCTGTGGGGGCATTTTGAAGTCAGGATACTGTCTTCAGTTCTCAACTCCTGCCAATAAGATGTCCATGCCCTCTGAGCCCAGATACCACCCTCACCTGCTGGACTCAGGCTGGGCAGCAGTGGATGCACAGGATCCACGAGTTCAGGACTGCTGCCCCAGGATCAGGTGTAGAGGGAGCTGGGGAGGAATTTTCTTTCAGAGCCTGCATATTCTTCCCATAAAAACATCTAAAGTAGAGTTGGACATGAGATGACTGCAAACTCCCAATTCCATTAGAGCATTTACAAAAGTATAAAGCATGGGGACCATGACAAATAAGGGTATTTCTATGGCTTCTTTATATCTCAATTGTAAGGAGCTGGACAGAGGGATTATTTTGTGAACTCACTAGGTGAAAAATTTTGTAGATACACTGGCCCAGTAATAAGACATTCATGTACCAAGGCCAGACTGCCCCAGGTGTCTTTGTATCACTCAAACGTGAGTTTGCCAAGAGAACATGTCCTGTAGGGGCTTGTTTCTCAGGGGTAGGAGTTATTTCTTTACAGAACTTAGGGACCTAGCAGGGGACACATATCCTCACAAAGGGATTATGACTGGGTTCATCAGACTCCCATTCTGACAGCAAAGTCCAGGTTCCAGCACAGTCTGTGACATCATAGCCTTCTTTCAGCCCTCCCTCAGGGTGAGATCCTGCAGATTCTCCTCACCTGAGATCAAAGTTCTATGAGTGCCCCTGTCTCTGGGCTAGTACTGATGTCATCTCACAGCAGGGAGCAGCATGGGGACACCCTTGACAATGGAAGACCCATATCCAGTCTCTACTATCTTCCAGTGTCAACTGAAACAATTATCATTTGCCTGGCACTGCAGTCTACACATATTTTTCTTGTACATTCTGGAGGTCACTGTGAAAGTGTCAGTTCAAACAACCTTCACTCACCATCTATGGAAATTCATATCCATGCATGAAGTATTGTTTTCCATTTTGCACATCTGTTTTATGAGTACATCATGTTCAAGTCCAGAGGATGCCCATTATGTGTGGCCATGGTGAAAAACTCCCTTGGGTCACATGCAGACATGAATAGAGTCTTTGAAAGAGAGGACATGGTTCTTGTGAAATTAACTGTCAAAGAATCAGGAGGCTCCATTATTCCCTGCTTCCTGATAATAGCTGAGTTGAACATCTACGTAAACACAGGTCCTAATGGAGAGCATCAAGCTGAACCCGCAATGATGAACAGTTTAACACAACATCAGAGCCACCAACTGCGGTAATTGGAGGATATTTGAAAGATGTATTCATCCTATAATCAATAGATAAATAAAATAATTCTCTTCATATAAATTATGCTTTTATTTATATTTGTTATTTTCTGTTAGTGGTTTGCACCAAGGTTTTCTATAATCTAATTCATAAAATTTAAACATACTTACTCCCCAATTTCTACATAAGTCTTCACCTAAGCACATCTACTTATGACTGAGTTTCTTCTACATCCCAAATGTGTGAACCTGGTTTTACCAAAGTCCAGGAAATGAAAACAAAAAAGAGGCAGTGAACATGCGGCATTCTCAGCACCAAACTCCACTAAAGAAACATGTTCCAGGCCACCCTGCCTGCTTCTGTGAAGGGTTCCCGCTTCAGTCTCCTAAAGAACCACACAGACCCTCCATCTCCTCCAACCGTGTGTCCACTAGCTCCAGAGTCACACTCTCTCCTTAGTTCATGGTCTGATCTCTTTGTGGAGGAAATAGGACAGATGTAACTTCCCATGACAAGAACAGGAACCTCCTGGAATGTCAATGCTCCCTGTGGTTATGAGCATTGAATTTCCTTGGTGTGTTCATGACTGCTGACTTTCAAAGGCATCTCTTATTTTAAAAACCTCTCATTTGCAAAAATTCACTCTCCTTGGTCATGTACACATCTCATGGATTAGTACAGTCTCAAATGTGGGGAGTAACTGGTAACAGACCTGTGCCCTTAGATATGTCACACTCTGGGACTATGTCCTTCCTGTCAATATCCAGCCCCAGAGCTCCCTATGTAGTAAGATGGTATGCAAATGGGGCCCCTCTGCTCATGAAAAGCAGCCCAGCCCTAATCCTGCAGCTCTGAAATAGGAGCCCAGGCCTGGATTCCCAGGTGTTCCTGGCGTCTTGTCAGGACAGAACACAGGCCACTCACCATGGAGTTTGGGCTTAGCTGGGTTTTCCTTGTTGCTGTTTTAACAGGTAATCTCTAGAGAATGGGAGACACTGAGTATGTGAGTGGATATGTCTGAGAGATTAAGTGGAAGGGCAAGAGTTTCCTGACCTGATATCTTTGTGTTTGCAGGTGTCCAGTGTGAAGTGCAGCTGGTGGAGTCTGGGGGAGGCTTGGTGAAACCTGGGGGGTCTCTGAGACTCTCCTGCACAGCTTCTGGATTCACCTTCAGTAGCTACTGGATGAGCTGGGTCCGCCAGGCTCCAGGGAAGGGTCTGGAGTGGGTCTCAACAATTGATAGTGGTAGTGGTAGTAGCACATACTACGCCAACTCTGTGAAGGGCCGGTTCACCATCTCCAGAGACAATGGCAAGAACGAGCTCTACCTGCAAATGAACAACCTGAGAGCTGAGGACACGGCCATGTATTACTGTGCCAGAGACACAGTGAGGGGAAGTCACTGTGAGCCCAGGCACAAACCTCCCTGAAGGAGACAAGGGGTCTGGGCTGTAAGGGACTCTCAGGACACAAGGGGGCACTCAGGTCATGCTGAGTGCTGAGTTTAGTTCAGGAACAGCTGTAAATGTGCACTAACTGTTGGTTTCCTGCCAGGTGTGGGGTTAATTCTTCACACAGCAGTTTCTCTCAGGGAGCCTGACTTCCTTCATGATTCTGTGCTGACATCTTAACTATGTGAATTGCAGAGGCATGCTGTAATAGGAGGAAAACATTTTCACACACACAGGTGGCAGATAGTCACAACATTTGCTTAATATTATCCTAATGAATCATAGGATAATGTTGAATCATCATTTCATTTGTTGAATCTTCAAATCTTTGTGATCCACAACTGTTAAATCCAAGCAGAGGTTCTACTGGACCCAACAGTGCTGCCCAGCTCCACACAGCTCAGAGTCCAAGCTGGCCAGCAACAGACGCATGCATGCTGAATGGAGGACAAAAAGGTGTATAGGCCCAATGACAGAGGAAAAGTGCCTTGGGGGAGACAGTATTGACCTGACTCCACGTTCATGATGACCAATAGCAGCTGACATCATGTAGGTGTAGAGTGACCCCCACTCTAACTTGGTACAGGTGTCCAGGATGGTGGTGTCACACACAAAGATGGACTATGCAATACTTTGTCATTTCATTGTGGAGTCTGTTGAGAGCAGGGCAGACTTTTCAGCAAGTCAGGAATGGCTGTTTCATGCCAGGTAAGGAGCCTCGTTTTGGTTTTTATTGTTCATCGCTGACAAGGTTGAAGGGCATCCTGCTCACAGGAAGGGTTTGTGTGGTTTTAACCTCCCACCTGCATGGAACTATAGAGAATCACCACTTTCTCTATATATTTCCCACCTGTGCACAAGAGGAGAAAGAGGGATGCATCTTACCATGTCAGCATCCAACATGAAAAAATTGATCCTTACTTTTTTCCCATGAAACTCTTAGTAATCATGAGTGAGAGCATGGAGCAAACAATCATTATGGGTAGAAAACAAACTTAGCCCCTAGAAAATGAGAATAATTGTTATATGTAAGCAACAAGAGGAAATCATAATAAATTATATGGGCATCTTAGCTCAAAATTTAGTCTGGAACCTGTTCACTCTACAAGATATTCAGCTTGATCTGAAGGACTTTCATCCCTTTTCTGTTTCTGAAGACAAGAAGTTCTGCAGGACTATAGGAATCCTCAATTTGGGAAGGTCTGCTGGAGTAGCTTTCCAACTGGATGGAAACACAATTTGATTCCTTTGGTGTTCCTATGAGTGATTGTGTCACTCAAAACCTCACACATTAAAATTTGAGACTCATGTTATGTTGTTAGAATGTCTGGCCTTAGGACAAGAGTTGGTCCCAAGGAGGAGCTCTGATGAATGGAGTCAGGGCCTTCATAAGAGGGGACTGAGGAAGCTGCCTTGCCCCATCTACCCTCTGAGATTAGAGGGAACAGGCATCTAGGAAGCAGATTCTCACCAGTCACCTAAATGGTCAGCATCTATTCTTGGATTTTTCACATGCAGATCTGTGAGAAATACATTTCTTTTGTTTGCCAATGTCCCAGGCCACAGGACTTTGTTACCACAACCAGAGTGGATTAGGACTGTAGTGTAACATGACTACATGGGTTGACTGTCTAGAGTTTCACTGCAGTTTATATTGAAAAAGGTACATGATCGGTGTTCTTCCAGTGATTTTCCAGGGCAGTTTTTCTCTGTTATTTTCTTCGACATATAAAATGTTCTGATTGGACATTATGGAAGGCTCCTAAACAGATGTAGCAGGGAGGCAGCATTAGAAGTGACTTTAATCCTTGAACTGTTTCAGTATTTACCGCATCAGCATAGAGTGAGGTCCAGGTTGCACTGGAGGTGAAATCCATTGTTCTCCCAGTCACCATGTCACAGGGACATGGCTGATGTATGCTTGAGGGTGTGGATAGGAACAACATTCAGGAGGAGCATTAGCCAAGGGTGTTAAAGTGTTCACTTAGGTTTGATTATTTTAAGTAAGCATGTCATGTTTTCAAACTTCCCAGATATTGTATATAATAATGACAGTGTGGCATTTGGATCATAGTATACCCTTACATATTAATGGTTTCTGTGTGGTGTGCATGTCAGTCACTTGAGGTGACAGTTGGGTAAGTCATTAGGAGCA
This sequence comes from Anoura caudifer, assembly GCA_004027475.1. Taxonomy (NCBI): domain Eukaryota; kingdom Metazoa; phylum Chordata; class Mammalia; order Chiroptera; family Phyllostomidae; genus Anoura; species Anoura caudifer. The sequence goes on along the minus strand of PVKU01010982.1, from coordinate 2,670 downwards.
GAAAGGGAGCCAGTCAAGCACAGAGTATGTCCAGCTCAGTTAAAACACCCTACATGTGTTTGTTCCTTACTCCCACTCTCTTTCTCAACACTGACGGACTCTCAGTGTACAGATGCACAATGGACAGGGATTCTGTCTTGAAAGCACAAAGAGCAGGCCCTGCAGTGCCCACTGCCCTCAGATGTGGGAGGCTGATGATGGGGATGAACCTCCCTCTGTGTGTTGACACATGGACAAGGTTGCAAAGGGCATTTATTCTGAGGTGAATATCATGGAACACTGTGCATATGGAATATCTCAGTGAATTAAATTGTGTTGAACACATCACTGGTAGAAATTAGCAACAATAACACTATGGCATACAGACTAACCATCCTCTTACAAAATTCCCACTATCACAACAAGGATATTACTTGACTCCCTCTGAGTCAGGTAGGTTCTCTCACCCATGGACTTCATGTCAGTGTCCCTCATTGGAGGACTAAATGTAAATGGTGTGCTCCATGTGCTGATAAATCCAGTCCCACTACTGTCTTTGCACCTGAGAAAGCAGCCCTAGCTCCCGAATCTCAGCTGTTTGCACTCACTTCAGCAGTTGATGCAGAGGAGGCAGCAAGAAGCTTGAGGTGAGCTAGGCATTGGTTCTGATGCTTTTATATGTAACGTTAAGAATAAAGTGGGGTTTGAGTTTGTGAATGTGTGTGTACTCCTAATGAGAGATTCTTGTCTACAGGTGTCCAACATGAGGTGTAGCTGGTAGGGTTTGAGGGGTACCTGAGACAGCCTGCAGCAGTCAGAAATTCTTCTGCAAAGGCTCTGGATTCAGTTTCAGAGACCATTCTATAACCTGAATCAGCCAGCCTCCAGGAAAGAGACTGAAGTCCGGAGGTGTTACTAGAAACAAAGCTGACACTCACACAATGGAATACACTGCATCAGTGAATGTCAGTTTTGCCATTTCAAGGGATTATTTCAAAAGCACTGCTTATCTCCCCTAAAGAAAGGGACATAAAGGAAAAAATAAACAAATGGGACCTCATCAAATTAAAAAGCTTCTGCATGGCTACAGAAAACATTAAATAAAAGGACAACCAATAGTATGGGAAAGCATATTTGTCAATGATAACTCAGACAAGGGTTTGATCTCCAAAATATATAAAAAACACATATAACTACGCACCAGGAAAACAAAAAATCCAATTAAAAAATGGACAAAACACTTGAAGAGACACTTCTCCAAGGAGGACATACAGAGGGCCCAGAGATACATGAAAAGATGCTCAGCATAACTAGCATCAGAGAGATGCAAATTAAAACTACAATGAGATACCACTTCACACTGGTCAGAATGGCTATCATAAACAAATCAACAAACAACTGTTGGAGAGGATGTGGAGAAAAGGGAACCCTAGTGCACTCTTGGTGGGAATGCAGGCTGGTAGAGCCACTGTGGAAAATAGTATGGAATTTCCTCACAAAACTAATCATGGAACTGTATTTTGATCCAGCAATCTTGCTCTAGGAATTTGAACCCTGAAACACCAATCCAAAAGAACCTATGCACCCCAATGTTCATAACACCACAATTTACAATAGCCAAGTGCTAGAAGAAACCTAAATACCCATCAGTAAATGAGTGGATCAAAAAACAATGATACATTTACACAATGGAACACTATTCAGCAGAAAAAAAGAAGGGGATCCAATCCTTTGTGACAGCATGGATGGAATTGGAGAGCATTATACTTTATGAAATAAGGCAAGCAGTGAGGGACAAAAACCATATCTCACCTTTAACTAGAACTTAATTAACAAAAGAAAAAAGCAAGCAAAATATAACCACAGACATTGAAATACAGAACGATCTGACAGTAACCAGAGGGAGGTGGGAGGGGATGGGGGTGAAGGGTATTCAGGAACTACTATACAATACATATGGACAAAACCAAGGCAGGGTGGAAACAAGGGAGGGAGGTTGGTTTCGTGGGGGTTAGGGGGGTGATGGGTAGAAAATGCAGACAAGAGTAACTGAACAACAATAAAATAATTTAAAATAAAGAAAAGACTGTTTATCTACAGATGAACAGCTAGAAAGCTGAGGACACAGCCATGTATAACTGCATGAGACACACAGAGAGGGAAACTCAGTACGAGGCATGATTTACAACTTCCAGGAGGGGCTGTGACCATTGATGAGCACTGAGCATCTCTGAATATGGACAACCGCAGCAGCTGCAGGTGGAAGGCTGGGCTGATTTCCTGTGTGGTTTCCTCTTCCTGTCACAGTTTCCCTCAGGCAAGGTCTCTGGATTCCCGATTCTGTGCTTCCCTCTGAATTCTCTGAATTAGAAGTGTCTATTGTAAAGACAGACAACTTGCCCTTACGGACAAGAGGCAGAGTCATTTTCAGGCACTCTTGTGTCCAATTCCAATGAATAATCAAGCTTTCTGACCCTTGTAGTTGAATATAACCAGAGTCTGTGCTGGACCCAACAGTGTGGCAAACTCCCACAGAGCTTAGTTTCCAAGCTGGCCAGCTGCATGACACATGCCTGCTGGGCAGTGTTCATCAGAGCATATGGACTCAACACCAGGGAACAAAAGATGGTTAGTGGTGATGGTCATTGACTTGACATCATGTTCACAGCACCAGGTGTAGGTTACATCACA
>PVKU01010981.1:0-47385 GCA_004027475.1 Anoura caudifer | reverse complement strand
AGAGAGAGAGAGAGAGAGAGAGAGAGAGAGAGAGAGAGAGAGAGAGAGAGAGAGAGAGAGAGAGAGGAACACAGGTACGAAAATGGCAATGAATAACTACCTATCAATAATAACCTTAAACGTAAATGGATTCAATGCTCCAATCAGAAGACATAGAATAGCTGAATGGATAAGAAAGCATGACCCAAACATATGCTGCCTACAAGAGACCCACCTCAGGACAAAAGACCTACACAGACTCAAAGTGAAGGGCTGCAAACAAATTTTCTAAAGCAAATGGACAGGAAAAAAAAAAAGCTGGGGTAGCAATACTCATATCAGACAAAATATACTTCAAAAGAAGAGCTATAAAGAGATATCCAGAAGGTCACTTCATAATACTCAAGGGAAGAATCCACCAGGAAGACATAAACATTGTAAATATATATGCACCCAACATAGGAGCACCTAAATACATCAAAAAAATCTTAGAGGACTTCAAGAAAGATATTGATAGCAACACAATTATAGTAGGGGATTTCAACACCCCACTGTCAAAAATGGACAGATCTTCTAAACAAAATATCCACAAAGATATTGTGGCATTGAATGACACTCTAGATGAAATGGACTTAACTAATATATAGAGAGCCCTTCATCCCAAAGAAACTAAATACACATTCTTTTCAAATGCACATGGAACATTCTCAAAGACAGACCACATGATAGGTCATAAAACTAACTTCATCAAATTCAAGAAAATTGAAATCATACCAAGTATTTTCTCCGACCACAGGGGACTGAAACTAGAAACCAACCCCAAGGGAAAAAATACAAACTCCTCAAAATCATGGAGATTGAATAGCATGCTATTAAACAATGAATGGGTCAAGAATGAAATTAGGGAAGAAATCAAAAAGTTTCTGGAAACAAATGAAAATGAACTCATAACAACCGAAAACTTATGGGACACAGCAAAGGCAGAGGAAAGTTCATAGTGATACAGGCCTACCTAAAAAAGATACAAACATCTCAAACAAACAACTTAACTCTAGGAAAGTTCATAGTGATACAGGCCTACCTAAAAAAGATAGAAACATCTCAAACAAACAACTTAACTCTACACCTACAAGAACTCGAGGAACAACAACGAAGACAGCCCAGAGCAAGTAGAAGGAAGGACATAACCAAGATCAGTGCAGAATTAAATGACATAGAGACTAAAAGCACAATTCTAAAGATCAATGAATCCAGGAGCTGGTTCTTTGAAAAGATAAACAAAATTGACAAACCTTTAAGCAGGCTCATCAAGAAAAAAAGAGAGAGGACCCAAATAAACACAATCAGAAATGAAAGAGGAAAGATTACAACTGACAGCACAGAAATACAAAGGATTGTAAGAAATTACAATGAAGAACTGTATGCCAAGAAATTTGAAAAGTTAGGAGAAATGGACAAGTTTCTAGAAAAATATAATCTCCAAAAACTCAATGAAGAAGAAGCAGAAAGCCTGAATAGACCAATAACAGCAGATGAAATTGAAGCACTAATTAAAAAACTTCTGACACACAAAAGCCCAGGACCAGATGGTTTCACAGGAGAATTTTACAAAGCATTTAAGGAAGAGCTAACCCCTATCCTTCAAAAACTTTTTGAAAAAATCCAAAATGATGGAAGACTCTCAAACTCTTTTTATGAAGCCAGCATCATTCTAATCCCCAAACCAGATAAAGGTATAACAAGGAAAGAAAACTTCAGGCCCATATCGCTGATGAACATAGACGCTAAAATCCTCAATAAAATATTGGCAAACTGCATCCAACAATACATTAAAAAGATCATACACCATGACCAAGTGGGATCCATCCCAGGGATGCAAGGATGGTTCAACATTCGCAAATCAGTAAATGTAATACATCACATAAACAAAAGCAAAGAGAAAAATCACAGGATCATATCAATAGATGTGGAAAAAGCATTTGATAAGGTGCAGCACCCATTTATGATAAAAACACTCAGCAAAGTGGGAACTGAGGGAGCATTACTCAATATAATAAAGGCCATATAGGAGAGTCCTACAGCCAACATCATACTCAATGAACAAAAACTAAAATCTTTTCCACTAAGATCAGGAACAAGACAAAGTTGTCCCCTTTCACCACTTCTATTCAATATAGTATTGGAAGTCTTAGCCACAGTGATTAGACAAGAAAAGGAAATAAAAGGCATCCAAATTGGAAAGGAGGAAACAAAACTATCAATATTTGCAGATGACATGATAGTGTACATAGAAAATCCTATAGACTTGGCCAAAAAGCTGCTCGACCTAGTAAATGAATTTGGCCAAACAGCAGGATACAAAGTTAATATCCAGAAATCAAAGGCATTTCTGTATACCAACAATGAAACAGCAGAAGCAGAAATCAAGAAAAAAATCCCATTTGTTATGGCAAAAAGAAAAATAAAATACCTAGGAATAAACCTAACCAAGGAGGTAAAAGACCTATATGCAGAAAACTACACAACACTGAAGGAAGAAATCAAGGAAGACACAAACAAATGGAAATATATACTGTGTTCATAGATCGGAAGAATTAACATCATCAAAATGTCCATACTACCCAAAGCAATTTACAGATTCAATGCCATACCTATTAAATTACCAATGGCATATTTCACAGACATGGAACAAACACTTCAAAAATTTATATGGAGCCATAAATGACCTCGAATAGCTGCAGCAATTTTGAGAAAGAAGAGCCAAGTAGGAGGGATCACAATACCTGACACCAAAGTGTATTACAAGGCCACTGTAATCAAAAGAGCCTGGTACTGGCACAAAAACAGGCACATGGGCCAGTGGAATAGAATAGAGGGCCCAGAAGTAAACCCAATTCTCTATGGTCAATTAATATTTGACAAAGGAGGCAGCAACATAAAATGGAGTAAAAGTAGCCTCTTCAACAAGTGGTGTTGGGAGAACTGGACAGTTACATGCAAAAAAATGAAACTTGAACATCAACTTACAGCACACAAAAAAAATAAATTCAAGGTGGATAAAAGATTTAAATATAAGCCATGACACCATTAAAGTCTTAGAGGAGAAGGTAGGTAGGAAAATCTCAGACATTTCATGCAGCAACATTTTTACTAATATGTCCCCTAAAGCAAGGGACATAAAGAATAAACAAATGGGATCTCATCAAAATAAAAAGCTTCTGCATGGCTAAAGAAAACAGTATTAAAATAAAAAGAAAACCAACTGTATGGGAAAACATATTTTCCAATGATACCTCAGACAAGGGTTTAATCTCCAAAATATATAAAGAACTTACATGACTCCACTCTAAGAAGACAAGCAGCCCAATTAAAAAATGGGCAAAAGACTTGAACAGACACTTCTCCAAGGAGGACATACAGAAGATCCAGAAACACATGAAAAGATGCTGATATTGCTAGCTATCAGAGAGATGCAAATTAAAACCACAATGAGACACCACCTCACACCAGTCAGAATGGCCATCATAAACAAAGCAACAAACAACAGATGTTGGAGAGGTTGTGGAGAAAAGGGAACCCTAGTGCACTGTTGGTGTGACTGCAGACTGGTACAAACTCTATGGAAAGCAGTATGGAATTTTCTAAGAAAACTAAAAATGGACCTACCTTTTGACCCAGCAATTCCACTGCTTAGATTATATCCTAGAAACCCTGAAATACCAATCCAAAAGAACCTATGCACCCCAATATTCATAGCAGCACAATTTACAGTAGCCAAGTGTTGGAAGCAACCTAGGTGCCCATCAGTAAATGAATCAAGATGGATCAAGAAACTATGGTACATTTACACAATAGAATTCTATGCAGCAGAAAGAAAGAAGGAGCTCCTACCCTTCGCGACAGCATGGATGGAACTGGAGAGCATTATGCTAAGCGAAATAAGCCAGGAGGTGAAAGACAAATACCATATGATCTCACCTTTAACAGGAACCTAATTAACAGAACAAACAAACAAGCATAGTATAACCAAAAACACTGAAATTGAGAACAAGAGAGGAGAGGGTTAGGAATATCCAGGGAAAAGGGGAATGGTTCAGAGCAACAAGTATGAAAGACACATGGACAAAAGCTAGGGGGGGGTGGAAATGGGAGGGAGCTGGGGAGGGCTAGGGCAGTGGGCTGGGGTGGGAGTACAAGACAGAAAAATGTATAAGAACAATTAAAATAAAATTTTAAAAAATGAACATAAGTGCACAAATAGGTGTAATACAAGGAATTATGTGATAAATGCCTAAAACCATAAATATTTTAATGGGAAGTCAGAGAAGGGTAAGATAATTTAGGGTTGATGGAATTAAAGAAGACGAAAGCTTTCTAGCGATTGACCTGTTTCTCACTTTCTCTCTTAAAATAAAAACTTAATGTTTATGTATTTTAATTTTTATCAAAATAACAAAAGAGTCAAATGGTTTGACATAGTAAGACAATTGTTTCCAGTCAACCTCATTCCCACCCATGCATTTTCCCCTCCCAGAGGTAACCAGTTTTACCTCTGTTAACTGATTGTTTGGGTATCCTTTTACAACTATGTGTCTCTATGATTTGCCTATTCTCGATATGTCACATAAAGTGAACTCCACAATATGTGGTCTTTTGTGACTGGCTTATTTCATGTAGCATAATGTTTTGAGGGCTTTCTATATTATAGCAGGTATTGTATTTCATTCATTTTTATTGCTAAATTATATGACATTGTGCGGATATTTTTGGCAAATTTTAAATTTTAGGGATATCTATCGACTTGCACTATGAAAGAAGAGGATTTGGCTTTCTTTCTCAGGCTTTTATAACACATTGCTTCTTTCCCATTCCTTCATGCTCTCATTAATTAATTTTATAATTTTGTTTGTATGTATATTCAGTGCTTACTTTATTAAGACTCTAAGGTACTATTTACAATTGAGCCATCTGGTAAACCATGATCAATCTTTTCTTTCCTGAACTGCTTTTTGTTTTCCCTCTCTTGTTTTTCATTTGTTTAATTTCCTACCCCATGTCTGCTGAGGACTACCAAACTTTTGCTACAGCCAAGTTTTCCCCCGTTAGTCTCAAACCTATAGATTTCTGTATTAATTTCAAAACTAATAAAAAGTCTATGACTACCTACTATCTGGCATTGTACTGAGACTAAGTACTATAGATACATTAACTAAGTTAAGCATGAGAGTATTTTTTAAAAGATTTTATTATTTTTTTTTTAGAGAGGGGGAGAGAAAGGGAAACATCAATGTATGGGACCTTCCCCATAACCCAGGCATGTGCCCTGACTGGGAACTGAACCAACAACCCTTTGGTTCTCAGGCCTGCACTCAATCCACTGAGCTACACCATCAAGGGCCACACAATAATATTTTAAGTTGGGTACTGTTACAAATATACCTTTAAAAAATGAGGAAATAATGTTTAGAAAGCTTATGTGCTAACTTGCCCAAGTACATGGCTAGTAAGTACAAAGACATGATGTAAAGTCAAGCAGCTGATACAACAGCTTGTCCCCTATAGGGACTCTAGGGCCTATAGTCCATACTCCTTCAATGAATATATATCATCTGGAAGCCATGAATGTTGCATGGTGTGTACAATGATAAATAATCAGGCTATTCTCCTTGCCTTCATGGAGCTCACAGACTAGTAGGTATGACTCACAAACAAGACCATACAATAACAGTACAACGAAGCACCTAGGATAAGTGAATTTAATAACAAATGGAAGAATACATAGAAATTAGACAAGAAATAAGAACACTTTCATTTTTAAAAAGCAAATATTTATTGAGCATGTACTATGTGCCAGGTTAAGCCAAACAAGAATTTTCCAGGCTGGGAGGGAGACAGGGGGGGAGAAAAATGAGGGATCCAGGCAGAGGGACAAGCATGCGCAAAGGTCAAGAAATGCAAGAATATAAACTGTTCCAGGTAATGAAAGTAGTTGAGAATAACTATAACATATAATTGTAAAGTGGAAGGGATGGAGTATGAAGCTGAAAAGATTAAAAAATCAGAGAGGTCTATGAATGCAGTGTTAAAGAATTTATACTTTAATGGTAAATCTGATACTGAGTACATGTGCAGAGAGGGATGTGATCATATTAGTGCTTTAAAACTATTTCTTTGATTTCTTTGATTACAGTGTGGAGAATGAATTAGATGGAAATATAACTGAAAAAGCAAATGGAAGGCTGTAACTTTATTACACATTAAGAAGTTACTTTGGTCTGGATTTAAGTGAGAATAGGGAAAAGTGGATTATTTCAAAGATATTTAGGAGACAGAATTATCAAAAATTGGGGGTAATTTGTTACTTTATTTGTTCCCTAAGTATTTATAGAATACCAAGTATGTGTCAAGCATTGTGCTATATACCCTAGGAGATACAAGGGTGAAGACACATATGATCCCTTGCCCTGATAGATTTTATCCTACAGAAGGAAAGACAGACATTAGACAAATAATTACACAAATAACTACTTATCATTTTAACCATTTAAAACGTACAGTTCAGTAGCACTAAGAATATTTACAACGTTGTACAACCATTACCATTATCTAATTCCAGAGCTTACTCATCATGCTAAATAGAAACCTTGTCCCCACCATGCAGTCCCTCTCCACTGTTCCCTGGAGACCAGTAATCCGCATTGTCTCTACAGTTTACCTGTTCTGGAGATTTCATATGAATGGAATCACAAAATATGTGGGCTTTGTGCCTGGAGTCTTTCATTTAGCATATGTGTTCAAGGGCTATCCATGTTGTACCATGTATCAGTACTTCATTCATATTTATATGAGTAATATTCCATTGTCAGGATGTACCACATTTTGTTTATCCATTCATCAGTTGCTGGATATTTGAGATGTTTCCAATTAGAGCTAATATGGATATTCAAGTACAAGTTTTTGTTTGAACACATTTTCAGTTCTTCTGGAGTTGAATTGCTGGGTCATGTGCTAACTCTATGTTTAACTTATTGAGGAACTGCCAAACTGTTTTCCACAGTGAAGGAATCATTTTATATTTCCATCAGCAATGTATGAAGGTTACAATTTCTCCACTTCCTCACTGGTACTTGTTATTGCCATCTTTTCTATTATAGCCATGTTAGTGTGTGAGAGGTGGTATGTTATTATAGCTTTGATCTCCATTACTCAATGGCTAATGACACAGAACATTTTTTCATGTGTATATTGACAATTAGTATATCTTCTTTGGAGAATGTCTATCCAACTCCTTTACCCATTTTTAAATTGAGTATTTTTTATGGTTGGGTTGTAAAAATTCTTTATATATTCTGGATACTATGCCATTACCAGACATATGATTTACAAATATTTTCTTCCATTATTTGGGCTGTCCTTTGCTTTCTGGATAGTGTACTTTGATGTATAAGTTTTTAATTTTTAATTTATCTATTTTTGTTGTGGCTTGCCATGTAAATCATCTTTAAGAAACAATGGTGAAATCCAAGGTCATGAATATTTGTCTGTTTTATTTGAAGAGTTTTACAGTTTTAGCACTTAAATTTAGGTATATGCTCCATTTTGAGTTGATTTTTGTATGTGGTGTTTGCTAAGGGTCCCACTTCATTCTATTGAATGTGGTTTTCCAGTTGTTCCAGCACCACATGTTAAAGAGACTGCTCTTTTTCCCCATTAAATGTTATGGGCACCCTTGTTGAAATCAACTGACCATGGAAGTATAAATTTATTTCTGGATTCTCAATTTTATTCAATTTATCTCTATCTATTCTTATGCCAGTAGTACACTATTTTGGTTAGTATAGCTTAGTGTTAAGTTTTTGAAATTGAGAAAAGTGGATCCTCCAACTTTGTTCTTCTATTTCAAGATTGTTTGAACTATTCAGGGTCCCTTGAAATTTCATATGAATGTTAGGATTGGCTTTTCCATTTCTGTAAAAAAAATAAATAAAATCCACTGGGACTTCAATAAGGATGTATTTAATCTGAAGATAGTATTTAATCTGAAGACAAACTATCTTCAGATTAAATACTGACATCTTAACATGGCAAGCTAACAATATTAGCTTGTCAATCCATGAACACAGGCTGTATTTCCACTTACTTAGGTCTTCTTTAATTTCTTCAATATGTAGTAGGAAGTGACATTTAGGTTGACTAAATTGTGCATTGAGATGGGAAGGGAGGGACCTCTGATGACATTTGGGCTAACAGTTCAGGCATCTGACATAGTGGCTGGTGATACTCTACGGCAGGAAACAAGGGCAAAGAATGCAAGGAGAAGGCATTGTTTAATTTAGTTCAGATGTATTGAGATGTTTAATTTAACTTAGATATATTTAATTTAGAGTGCCTATGAGATATTTAACTCAGTGGATTAGCAATTTTATTTCAAAACACCCTTCTTCAGCAAGAGTGGATGTTTTGTACTACACATGACAATTCAAAGATGAGAGCTCTTTTTCAGATTTCTTTGTTATCAAAGAAAATGTTTGATGCAGTTTTTCTATTGTGTATTTTATTGCATAAGGTGTTCTCTGCCATATAAACAGGCTAATATACTCACATATTTACATTAAGTGATTAGAATACGATTGAAAACCAATTAATTGTTCTTAAATATTACCATAAGAAAAAATCTTTTCTTTGAGTTTTAACATAGAATACAGTTCAGGTTTCCGTACCTTTGGATAATGTTGGCCCCTTTATACTTACCAAATAATTTTGCTTTTAAATATTCTGTAATTAATGGTACAAGTAAACTTTTAATCAAGTACAGAAATATTTCCCTCCATACTTCATTCCTATTTCTTTCATGCCCCTCTGCTAACATACTGCCTTCCACATGCAACATATGTTAGTGTCTATGGCAGGCAACACTCACCTCCTTGTCAGCTCATCAAGGGGGTGGACAGATTAAACTTAGTGTTGTGATGACCTAGTGCTTAGGTCACTGCCTCACTAGCAAAGGTTAATTTTGCATATTTACTAATATATTATTGAATATTAGTAAATAAGATTATAAAAGGACATATTTTAAATTATTCACCAACCTATAATGAGTGTCTTTAACTATATGAATAAACCTCAAGGTTTTTAAAAAACGAAACTAAAGTGAATACGTAGCATGAACTTATGGCAAAATATGAAAGTGCTAATAACTAAATGAGACCTAAATCAGGGCACTATCCTACATTATTGTAGTCATACTCAATAGTAACTGCATGTTAGGTTGGCCAAAAAGTTTGTTATGTTTTTTTCTGTATGATGGCTCTAGTAGTGCTTAGTTGTCTTTAACTTCATTCAAAACAACTTTGTTAGATTGTATTGTGACAGCTGTTGTATCAGTCAGTGTGCATTTAAAAAGAAAACTTATCAAAATTGGTGAATTTTTATTCAGCCATTTTAACACTGAAGATGGAAGAAAATATTCCACATTTTGGCATATTATGCTTTATTGTTTCAAGACAGGTAAAAATGCAACTGAAATGCAAAAAAAAAGATTTGTACAGCGTGTGGAGAAGGTGCTGTGACTGATCAAACGTGTCAAAAGTGGCTTGTGAAGTTTCTTGGTTACTATAGACATTTTGGCCAAATAATTCTTTGCTGTGTTGCTGTCTTATGCATTGTAATATGTTTAGCAGCACCCTTGGTCTCTACCCACCAGAAGACAATAGTGAGAGGTAGCTGACATAAAAATATCCAAATCAATGAAGTTATTGGTGAAAATGAAATATGTGCCTTTAGTTGACAGACTAAAAAACTAAATGGGCTTCTTTGCCAATGCAATAAAATAAGAAATTGTTTATATCATATGCATATATTAATGATATAACTTTTTTAATTAAATGGCAAGAATACAAATAGCTAATATCAGTAAAATAGAGTAGTGTTCAGGTTTTTAATTCAAAGTCAATGAACAGAAAAGGTAAGAGATTTAGATTTTAGGGGAAATAAGGAAATGTCACTGGACTTCTTACTTTATAGAACAAAGAGCTGCAACAGGCAAAAAAATAAATAAATAAAATGGCAATTAAATTGATTGTAGTACTTTAATGCTCTAAAGAAAACTTATTAAAATACAGATTTTTTAAAAAAAATCTTACATTCTTGACAGATATAGAATCACCTACCTTTCTAAAAATTGTAGCAGTAAACAGAATTGTAGAAAATGTATGTTAATTAGTGGTACAATACTATAGATTTAAAACTCCTGACACACTGCTACTATCCACTGCTTTGAACTCAGATTGTGGCCTGGAATTTATGTCAGGTTGGTTCCAAAATGAAACACTGGGTTACAGACCCGAATTGGTAAACTGTGCCTATTTTGGCACAACTTCTCTAGCCAAGAAAGTATAGATCACAAAGAAAAATTTAACCAACCAATTATTTGAGATACCAAGAAAAGAAAGGAAATCAGTTTTTTTAAAAACACTTATCCCTCTTTTTATAAGCTTCTTTATTTACTCCAGATAGTTAACATGACAGTGTTCAATAGTGAAGTAAGCAGATTTTACACTCACTATTACTGTATGGATAGAAGAGCCATACGAATTTTTGTTTTTATAAGTCATCTCCGATCACTGCAATATGGCACATGAGAACAGAGATTCAGAGGCACAAAGTTAATAAATACATTTAACATTGTCAAGCATTCAAAAGATAAATGCAATCATATAGCAAAAAAATCAGTTTGTAATTTTGACCTTTCCCAAGGACGTGAAGTATCTTTCATGTGTCAGAAATCTCTATAGCAAAGATTCCTATGAGAGAAAAAAAATTGTGCAGATTAATATTTTTAACTCACCAATTTTACCAAGTTTCAAAAGTATATTCTAAGCAATAATTAAGATTTTATTTTCCCAGCTTCTGTGAAGGAAAACAGATATAATGCATATTTTTTTGCTCAGCTTTTACAAACTGTGATGTACCCATATCTTGGAATAATATTCAACAATAAAAGTAATATACTATTATTATATACAACTTAAATGGATCTCATGCACATTATGCTATATGAAAAAAGTCATTCTCAGAAAGTTTCATAGTGTTTATGATTCTATTTACATAACATTCTCAAAATGACAGCATTATAGAGATGGAGAAAAATGAGCATTTGCCAGGGGTGGGGAGGCCTATGACTAAAAGGATTATCACTAGGGAGTGAGTTCCGTGCTGCTGAGGGAGCAATTCAGTGTCTTGACTGTGGTGGTGAATTATGTGTGGTATGTAAAAAAAAAAATGCACACATACACAAATGACTGCATGCAAAAATAGAGAAAAATGAATAAGGCCTATAGATTAATTGTATTGTACCAATGTTAATCTTGTGGTTTGTAAAATATTGCCATTGGTAAACTGGGGGAAGGATATGTGGAACTCTGTAACTGCTTTTGCAACTACCTGCAAGACTGTTTTTCTTTCCAAATAAAATGTAAAATAAAACAAAAATGGTATGCCCATACAACAGAATACTATTCTGTGATTAAAAGGAACATGCAACAACATCTGATGCATGCAATAACCCTGGGAAATCTCAAATATATTATGCTGAGTGAAAGTCAGCCATTAGAGGATACACATGATATGATTCCATTTATATGGCAACCTGGAAAAAGTAAAACTATAAGGACAGGAAACAGACCAGTGGCTGGAAGAAAGCAAATTAAGTACATTTACTGTTTCTAGATAATAGGTGGCCACCAAATACCATTTAAAACTAACAGCAAAAGTTAAGTGAGGAGATCCAAGACAGCAGTGGAATAGGTGAAAGCTACACTCACCTCCTCCTGGGACCAGGCTGGAATTACAACTAAAATACAGAACAATCAACTTGAATAACCAATGGAAGACTAGCTGAACAGAAGTCTTATAACCAAGGATTTATAGGAGAAGCCACACTGAGAATGGTTAAGAAAGGCGGAGACATGAAAAGGGCTGACCTCACTTCCACAGACAGCAGCTGAGATTCTGGATGGATATATCACCTGCAAAGGTTCCCCCTTGAGGAGTATGGGGTCTCAAACCCAGGCTACCCAGCCCAGGCACCAGAGACAAGAAGAGGAGCCCACATAACATCTAGCTGTGAAAATCAGCAGGGCTCTATCCTCCAGGGAGAGACAGGAGTCTGTGACAGATCCAGGTGCCCTCTTATAGGGCCAATACACAAAATCTTGTTCACAGCTAGTCACCCTGTGCTCTGGCCGAGGGAGAGTAGAGCAGACTAGAATACTGTGAAAAGAGACTAGAGAGAGAGCTGAAGAAAGACACCAGGACCCCCATGCTGAGTCCCTTTCACACACCACAAATGCCATTTTTCTTGGGTGGAGCACTTCCCTCCTTATGGCATCAGCAGGGGAAAGACAATAGCCCCCACATCTGGATTCCCTGTTGCCCCATCCTGTCGAGCTCTTGCCCTGGTAAGAAGTCAGCTTCCTGAGCTGTGGTGTAGCGTTCCCAGCAGACTCAGGGTATGTCAATGACTGAGCTGTGTGGCTTCAGGGCAGAGACATTCCATACACTATCTCATGGATCTGAGTGGCACCTCCCTCATGGGAAATATGCTAACCCCACCATCTGGGCTCCTGGCATCCCTGTCCTGCCAAGAAGGTCTGGGAAGAATCTGGGACAGACTGAGTTGTGTGGCAGAAGGACAGTGACCATTTTCCTCTCGCATGTCCAACCGGTGTACAGCCCTCCCTTCACACAGCTAAATCTTGGTGTTTGGGCCCAATAAACTCTGCTGGCCTCACCCTGATAACTTCCTGAGACCCCACCCCATTACAAAGGTCTGTGGGCACCTGAGGGGTGGGGAAAGCTAGACCTGGTATGACCTGGGACTTTTACTCAGTGGCCTCATCCCCAGGACCAGCATGAGAAGTCTGAGCCTGTATCAGTCTGATTAATACCACTCACCCCTACCTGGTGACTCATGGAGAAGCTACCTCATGCAACTTGAGTACTGCCAGCAGTTCTTTTAGTTACTGAGCCTAACAGGCAGCCAGCAGGTTGAGGTAGGTTGAGGCAGATCTCTGGGTACCTTGTGCCTTTTGCTGACCTGTCCTCAGACTCAGTGCTGGTGGAAACTGGCCTTGGTACATGGCTTTGTTCTTCCCACCCACATCCCAAGGCTCAGCAGAGGCAGCCACAATCTTTGGATAACTTTGTAGCCCTAAACAGGTTGCCCAGGACCATTCACAGGCAGCATCTGGCATTGATCTACACTAGAGCCCTCCCAAAAGGCTCCAGAGAAGACACAACCAGTGGCAAGCTTCAGGTAACATCAGAGCAGGATCCAATAAGCTTCATAAGTAGCATATCCACAGGGAGATCTTGTAAGGTACCAGACCCTGCTGAAGTGAATTCTGCATAGTGTGGTCAGCACCTGCACAGCAGCACATACACTGTGGTTGGGGTCAATATGCACAGTCAGCTAGCATGAGAGTTGAACCCACTCACGAATGGGCCAACAGCAAACTCAAGACTCAATTACAATAAGAGGACTCACATAACCCACACAAGGGACATTTCTGGAGCACCCAGCTCAGGTGATCAGGAGAATGTGCCACTGAGTCCCACAGGACACCTACTAAATAAGGCCACCCTGCCAAGACTGCAAATCATAGCAGATCTACCTAACACACAGAAACAAACACAAGGAGGCAGCCAAAATGGGAAACAAAGAAACACAGGCCAAATGAGAGAGCAGGAGAAATTGACAGGAAAAAAGGCTAAATAAAAGACACAATTAACTAGATACAGATTTTTAAAAAATGCTTACAAGAATGTTCAAAGAATTTAGTGAGAACTTCAAAAAAGAGATAACAAGAACAAACTAGATACAGAAACAATAAAAAGAAAGTTGGATGAAGTACAGGATTCATTCAGTGATTTGAAAGAAAAGGTAGCAGAAAACACCCAATCAGAGCACCAACAAGAAAAAAGAAATTTAAAAAATGAGGATACTTAAAGGGACCTTTCAGACAGCATGAAGCATAACAACATCCACATCATAGGGTTACCAGAAGAGAAGACAGAGGGCAAGGGATCAAAACCTTTTTAGAGAAATAATGGTTGAAAAATTTCCTAACCTGATGAAGGAAAAAAGACACACAGGTTCGAGAGCACAGAAAGTCCCAAATAAGATGAACCCATAGAGGCCCACACCAAGACACACTGTCATTAGAATGGCAAAAGTTAAAGATGAAGAATCTTAAAAGCAGCAAGAAAAAGACAGTTATGACAAAGGAGTTCACAGAAGACTGTCAGCTCATTTCTCAACAGAAACATTTTTGGCCAGAAGAGATTGACATGAAATATTCGAAGTGATGAAAAGCAAGGACCTCCACCCAAATTACTTTACACAGCAAGGATATCATTTAAAATTCAATTAGAAATAAAGATCTTCCAAGACAAGAAAAAGCTAAAAGAGTTAATTACAACTAAACCAGTATTACAAGAAATGTTAAAGGGTCTGAAGAAGGAGGAGGAGGAGAAGGGAAGGAGAAGGGGGAGGAGGAAGAACAACAACAAAACAGAAGAACATAGTTGTAAAGAATAAAATGACAATAAATTTGTAACTATCAATAATTGCTTTAAATGTAAATTGGTTAAATGTTCCAGTTGAAAGACATAGGATAGTTGAATGGATAAGAAAACAAGGCATATATATATGCTGTCTATAAAACACTACCTCAGAACAAAAGGTACACATGGACAAAAATCAAAGGGATGGAAAAAGATATTTCACACAAATAGAAGGGGAAAAAAGCTGGGGGTAGCAATACTTACATTTGACTAAAGAGACTTTTTAATAAGAGACAAAAAAGGACAATACACAATGATAAAGGGATCAATCCAACAAGAGAATATAACCTTTTCAAACATTTATGCACCCAACATAAGAGCACCTAAATATATAAAGCAATTGAGGGACATCAAGGGAGAGATAGGCAGTAATATAGTCAGAGTAGTGTATTTTAATACCCCATTGACATCAATGGATAGATCTTCTAGACAGAAAATCAACAAGGAAATTGTGGCCTTAGATGACGCACTGGACCAATAGATTTAATTGATATTTTCAGAGCATTTCACCTGAAAGCACCAGAATATACATTCTTTTCAAGGGCACATGGAACATTTTCTAGGATAGAACTCATGTTAGGACACACCAAAAAAAAGTTCAATAAATTTAAGAATATTAAAATTGTATCAAGCATCTTTTCTGACCATAATGCTATACAACTAAAAATCAATCACAAGAAAAAAACTGAAAAACACACAAAGGCATGGAGGCTAATAAAATGTTACTAAACAATGAATGGGTCAACAATGAAATCAAGGAAAAAAATCAAAAGATATCTTGAAGCAATGAAAATGAAAACAAAACAACCCAAAATCAATGAAACACAGTGAAGTAGTCCTAAGAGGGAAATTTACAACATTCCAAGCCTACATCAGGAAACAAGAAAAATCTCAAATAATCTAACTTCACATTTAAAAGAACTTGAAAAAAGAACAACAAATAAAGCCCAAAGTGAGTAAAAAAAAAAAGGGGGGGATAAAGATCAGAGCAGAAATAAAGTCCAAAAAACAAAGAAAAAAAATACAAAAGACCAATGATAAACAAGATTGTAAAACCTTTAGTGAGACTCATCAAGAAAAAAAAAGAAAGGACTCAAATAAATAAAACCAGAAGTGAAAGAGAAATAACAACCAACACTGAAGAAATACAAAGGATTGTAAGGAAATATTATGAATAAGTATATGCCAACAAGTTGGACAATCTGGATGAAATGGATAAGTTCCTAAAAACATACTGTCTTCCAAAACTGAATCAGGAAGAATCAGAGAATCTGAATAGTGGGATTACAACTAGTGAAACTGAAGCACTCATCAGAAACCTTCCAACAAAAAAATACCCTGGACAACATGGTTTCACAGGTGAATTTTACCATTCAAAGAATTAACAACTATCCTTCTCAAAATATTCCAAAAAATTCCAGAAGAGGAAAGACTGCCAAGCTCATATTATGAGGCCAGCATTATCCTAAATCCTAAACCAGATGCAGACATTGCAAATAATGATTAACATATGCTAAAATCCTCAATAAAATATTAGCAAACCAAATCTAGCAATACATTAAAAAGATTATATACCATGATCAAGTAGGGATTATTCAGGGGGTGCAGGATTGGTATAATGTCCACATCAATAAACATGATACACCACATTAAAAAATGAAAGATAAAAAATCACATGATCATAGGGATAGATGCACAAAAAAGTGGTTGATAAAATCCAGCACCTATTTATAATAAAAACTCTCAGCAAAGTGGGAATAGAGGGAAAAACCTCAACATAATAAAGATCATGTGTGACACATCCACAGCCAACATCATACTGAATGGACAAAAACTACAAGTGTTTCCCTTAAGATCAGGAACAAGAAGGGATGTTCACTTTCACCACTCTTATTCAACATAGTACTGGAAGTCCTAGTCATAGCAATTAGACAAGAAGAAGAAATAAAAGGCACCAAAATTAGAAAGGAAGAAGTAAAACTGTCACTCTTTGTAGATGACATGATACTGTTTATAGAGAATCCTAAAGATTCCCCCAAGAAACTATAAGAACTGATAAATGAATTCAGTCAAGTAGCAGGATAAAAAATAAATACCCAGAAATATGTTGCATTTTTATACACCAGTAATGAGCTATCAGAAAGAGAAACTAAGAAAACAATCCCATATACAATAATATCAAAAAACATAAAATACCTAGAAATAAATTTAACCAAGGATGTAAAAGACCTATACTTAGAAACTGAAAAAAGAAATTGAAGAGAATACAAATACATGGCAGCATACACCGTGTTCGTGGATAGGAAGAATTAACATCATTAAAATGTTCATCCTTTCCAAAGCAATCTATAGATTCAGTGTAATTCCAATCAAGATACCAATGGCATATCTTACAGAACTAAAACAAATATTCCAAATATTTAAATAGAACCACAAAAGACCCTGATTAACCAAAGCAATCTTGAGAAAGAAGAACAAAGTGGCAGGTATCACCATACCCAATATCAAACTATACTACAAGGCCATAGTACTCAAACAGCATGGTACTGGCATAAAAACAGATTTATAGATGAATGGAAAAAAATAAAGAGCCCAGAAACAAAGCTGCACCTGTATGGTGAATTAATATTTGACAAAAAAAGGCAAGAACATACAATGGGGTAAATACAGTCCATTCAATAAATGGTGTTGGGAAAATTGCACAGATAATGTGCAAACCCCCTCCCCCAAAACTAGACCACCTTCTTGCACCACACACAAGAATAAACTCAAAACAACATCCTGGATTTGGAAGCAGCCCAAATGTCCATCAGTGAATGAGTGGATAAAAAAGCTGTAGTAAATTTACACAATGGAATGCTACTACCCTTTATGACAACATGGATAGATCTGGAGAGCATTATGCTAAGTGAAATAAGCCAGTAAGAGAAGGACAAGTACAATGTGATTTCACTCATATGTGGAATCTAATGAACAAAATAAACTAACAAAATGGAAACAGACTCATAGATCGATAACTGACAGCTGGTAGAGGGGAGTTACCAGGTTGGGTGAAAAAAATGAAGTGATTAAGCCAGGAAAAAAACCCCACAACCCTCATAGACATTGATAATAGTATGGTGATTACAGGAGGAAAAGGGGGTTGAAGGATGTGGGGGTTGAAAGGGTACGGGGGAATGAAAAGATGTGGTGATGGAAGGAGACTTGACTCGGGGTAGTGAACACACAAAACAATGTACAGATGATGTATTGTAAAATTGTATACCTGAAACCTATATAATTTTATTAACCAATGTCATTCCAATAAATTCAATAAAATGGAAAAAGGATTAAGGGCACCACTGGAAGTATTAAAAGAAAGGGAAGATGGCAGCATGGTAGGAGGGAGCAGAATTCACTCCCCCCTACACACAGGAGAAAAACCTAGCCCACATACGGAGGAACAGAGCAAACAGCCAACAGTACCACAGCATATATGAAAATAGGAGATCAAAAATTGTAGCGGACATTGAAAAACCAGATGGTAAGGAGACTATTTCAGGACAATAAGGGCCCAGGGATCAGCACAGTGACCAGGGCGGCTGAAGCCCCTGCCTAGCACCTGCTGGACAGGGCTCTAGGGAGGGTGCCAGGGTCAACTGCTCCATCCCTGGCCAAACAAGGTCCAGGAGAGACCTGGTTGCTTGAAGTCACAGGGAGGGGAGTTAAGGTCTGAGTTTGCAATCACATAGGGGCTGTGAGCACACACACATAGCCCTGGGAGGAGTGCATGCTGGAGCCCTTGCAACCAAAGGCGCCCTTGTGACCAGAGGCGCCTACAACCAGAGGAGGGGGCTTTGTGGAAGACCTGGAACCTGGGGAGTGCGCATGATCCAGGGGAAACCTGGAGCTCACACCCATAAACTCGGGAAAGCACTCGCTCCCCAGGAGACTCAGAATCCATGCCCCAGGCCCTGCATGGAGAGGCTACAAGGCTAGCTATGGGGAGAGTACAAAGAGGTGACCAAGTGCTGAACAGGGAGAAAAGCCATACCAGTCACCCCTCAGTCCCTTGCAGCCAGCAAGACCAGAAAAATTGGTCTGGACAGTTGGCCAGTTTGAAACAAGCAAGAAGTTTTTCTTTCTTTCCTTCTTTTTTATTTAAATTATATATTTTTTATTATTTTTATTTTTTATCCATCAATTCCTTCTGCTTCTCTTTCCTTTGCCTTTATTCCTTCTTCCTTTCTTTCCAATTTTATCTCTTCTTTCTTCCTCTTTTTTCTTTTTTCATTTGTTTTCTTTTCTCTTTTTAAATACCCACGAGTGAGACAAAAAAAACCCAGAACTATGAAAAAACCAGAGTTGGACCCAAAGAGGGGGTATCCCAACAGCCGAGACAGTGGAAGCTGTGAACACCAGGATAACCGAAGGAGACTGCACCACTGAATCTCACAGATATTCTACCACAGAAGTTCACATCACACCATAAACACAGGGAGCCAGAACAGATCAATTTAAGAAGCTGAGGCTAACAAGAAGAGCCTCACAAACAAGGGGAAGAAAAAGAAACAATCCCCAAATGAAAGAAAAGGAGGAAGCCCCAGAAAGAATGCTAAATGAAATGGAGGCAACTCAACTATCAGATATTGAGTTCAAAGCAATGGTTATCAGGAAGCTCCATGAGCTCTCAATGAGCTACCAGAAACTACAGGGAAGCTACAATGAACTCACTGCAAACTATATCAACATGAAAAAGGAAACAGAAACTATCAACAAGGGCCAAGAGGAAATGAAGAATACAATTTCTGAACTGAAGAACACAGCAGAAGGAATGAAAAGCAGAATCGATGAAGCAGAAGATCAGATCAGTAAGTTAGAGGATAAAGTAGGAAAAAACACCCAGAAAGAGCAAGAAAAGGAAAGAAGGCTCAGAAGAATGAAAAGGGATTAAGAGAAATTCAAGACAATAAGAAATGTAATAATATCTATATAATAGGAATACCAGAAGGAGGAGAAAAAAGAGCAAGGGAAAGAAAACCTATTTGAAAAAGTAATGATGGAAAACTTCCCTAATTTGATGAGAGAAAAAGTCACACAAATCCAGGAAACACAGAGAGTCTCAATCAAGAGGAACCCACAGAGGCCCATGTCAAGACACATCATAATTAAAATGGCAAAATTCCAAGACAAAGAGAGAATCTTAAAGGCAGCAAGGGAGAAAAAGGAAGAAACTTACAAGGGAGCCCCGATAAGGTTAGCAGCTGACTTCTCAATGGGAACACTCCAAGCGAGAAGAGAATGGCAAGAAATATTCCAAGTAATGAGAACCAAAGGCCTGCAACCAAGACTACTTTACCCAGCAAGGCTTTCAATCAAGACAGAAGGCCAAATAAGGAGCTTCCCAGACAAAAGAAGTCTAAAACAATACACCTCTACCAAACCAGCTCTGCAAGAGATGCTGAAGGGACTGCTTTAAGGAAAGGAAGAAAAAGAGAGAGAGAGGAACACAGGTACAAAAGTGGCAATGAAATAAGCCAGGCAGTGAAAGACAAATACCATATGATCTCACCTTTAACAGGAACCTAATCAACAAAACAAACAAAAAAGCAAAATATAACCAAAGACACTGAAATTGAGAACAGGCTGACAGTCACCAGAGGGGAGAGGGGAGGGAATTTCAGGGGAAAAGGGGAAGGGTTTACAGGAACAAGAATAAAGGACATATGGATAAAAACTAGGGGGGTGGAAATGGGAAGGAGGTGGGGAGGGCTGGGGTGGAGGGCTGGGAGTGAAAGACAGAAAACTGTACAAGAACAATAATTTAAATAAATAAAAAATAATAATTTTAAAAAGTTTAATGACATGGGAAACTATGTATAATATAGTATTAAACAATAAAATAAAATAAAATAAAATAAATGACAATGAATAATTACCTATCAATAATAACCTTAAATGTAAATGGATTAAATGCTCCAAAGAAAAGTCATAGTATAGCTGAATGGATAAAAAGCATGACCCACACATATGCTGCCTACAAGAGATTCACCTCAGGGCAAAAGACCTACACACACTCAAAGTGAGGGGCTGGAAACAAATCTTCCAAACAAACAGACAGAAAAAAAAATCTGGGGTAGCAATACTCATATCAGACAAAATACACTTCAAAAGAAGAGCTATAAAGAGAGACCCAGAAGGTCACTTCATAATACTCAAGGGAAGAATCCACCAAGAAGACATAAACATTGCAAATATATATGCACCCAACATAGGAGCACCTAAACACATAAAGAAAATCTTAGAGGACTTCAAGAAAGATATTGACAGCAACACAATTATAGTAGGGGATTTCAACACCCCACTGTCAAAAATGGACAAAATATCAACAAAGATATTGTGGCACTGAACAATGCCCCAGATGAAATGGAGTGAACTGATATATATATATACAGAGAGAGCCCTTCATCCTAAAGAAACTAAATAGACATTCTTTTCAAATGCACATGGAACATTTTCAAGGACAGACCACATGATAGGACACAAAACAAGCCTCAACAAATTCAAGAAAATTAAACCATACCAAGCATTTTCTCTAACCACAAGGGACTGAAAGTAGAAACCAATCCCAAGGGGAAAAATACAAAGTCCTCAAAATCATGGAGATTGAATAGCATGCTATTAAACAATGAATGGGTCAAGAATGCAATTAGGGAAGAAATCAAAAAGTTTCTGGAAACAAATGAAAATGAACTCACAACAACCCAAAACTTATGGGACACAGCAAAGGCAGTCCTCAGAGGGAAGTTCATAGTGATACAGCCCTCCCTAAAAAAGACAGAAACATTTCAACAAACAACATAAGCCTCTGCCTACAAGAACTCAAGGAACAACAACAAAGACAGCCCAGAGCAAGTAGAAGGGAGGAAATAATCAAAATCAGAGCAGAATTAAATGACATAGAGCCTAAAAGCATAATTCTAAGGATCAATGAACCCAGGAGCTGGTTTTTTGAAAAGACAAACAAAATCCACAAGCCTTTAAGCAGGCTCATCAACAAAAAAAGAGAGAGGACCCAAATAAACACAATCAGAAATGAAAGAGGAGAGATAACAACTGACACCACAGAAATACAAAGGATTGTACAAAATTACTACGAAGAACTATATGCCAAGAAATTTGAAAACCTAGGTGAAATGGACAAGTTTCTAGAAAAATATAATCTTCCAAAACTCAGTGAAGAAGAAGCAGAAAGCCTGAACAGACCAATAACAGCAGATGAAATTGAAGCAGTAATCAAAAGACTCCTGACACAAAAAATCCCTGGACCAGATGGTTTCTCAGGAGAATTCTACAAAGCATTTAAGGAAAAGCTGACCCCTATTCATCACAGACTATTCCAAAAAATCCAAAATGATGGAAGACTCCCAAACTCTTTTTATGAAGCCAGCATTATCCTAATCCCAAAACCAGATAAAGACACAAAAAAGAAAGAAAACCTCAGGCCAATATCGCTGATGAACATAGACGCTAAAATCCTTAACAAAATATTGGCAAACCCCATCCAACAATACCTTAAAAAGATCATACACCATGACCAAGTGGGATTCATCCCAAGGATGCAAGGATGGTTCAATATTTGCAGATCAGTAAATGTAATACATCAAATAAACAAAAGCAAAGACAAAAACCACATGATCGTATCAATAGATGTGGAAAAAGCATTTGATAAGGTACAACACCCATGAGAAAAACACTCAGCAAAGTGGGAATAGAGGGAGCATTCCTTAACATAATAAAGGCCATATATGAGAGATCTACAGCCAACATCACACTCAATGGGCAAAAACTAAAATCTTTTCCACTAAGATCAGGAACAAGACAAGGTTGTCCACTTTCAACACTTCTATTCAATATAGTATTGGAAGTCTTAGCCACAGCGATTAGACAAGAAAAGGAAATAAAAGGCATCCAAATTGGAAAGGAGGAAACAAAACTATCATTGTTTGTAGATTACATGAGAGTGTACATGGAAAATCCTATAGACTCGGCCAAAAAGCTGCTTGACCTAATAAATGTATTTGGCTAAATAGCAGGATACAAAGTTAATATCCAGAAATCAAAGGCATTTTTGTATACCAACAATGAAACAGCAGAAGCAGAAATCAAGAAAAAAATCCCATTCGATATAACAAACGGAAAAATAAAATACTTAGGAATAAACTTAACCAGGGAGGTAAAAGACCTATATGCAGAAAACTACACAACACTGAAGAAAGAAATCAAGGAAGACACAAACAAATGGAAACATATACTGTGTTCATAGACTGGAAGAATTAACATCATCAAAATGTCCATACTACCCAAAGCAATTTACAGATTCAATGCAATACCTATTAAAGTACCAATGAAATATTTCACAGACATAGAACAAACACTTCAAAAATTTATATGGAACCATAAACGACCCCAAATAGCTGCAGCAATTTTGAGAAAGAAGAGCAAAGTAGGAGGGATCACAGTACCTGATACCAAACTGTATTACAAGGCCACAGTAATCAAAACAGCCTGGTATTGGCATAAAAACAGGCATATGAACCAGTGGAACAGAACACAGAGCCCAGAAATAAACCCAACTCTTTGTGGCCAGTTAATATTTGACAAAGGGGACAGCAACATAAAATGGAGTAAATGTAGCCTCTTCAACAAGTAGTGTTGGGAGAACTGGAAGCTACATGCAAAAAATGAAACTTGAGCACCAACTTACACCATACACAAAAATAAATTCAAGGTGGATAAAAGATTTAAATATAAGCTGTGACACCATTAAAGTCCTAGAGGAGAACATAGGCAGGAAAATCTCAGATATTTCATGCAGCAACATTTTTACTGATATGTCCCCTAAAGCAAGGGACATAAAGGAAAGAATAAATGGGATCTCATCAAAATAAATAGCTTCTGCACAGTTAAAGAAAACAGTATTAAAATAAAAAGAGAATCAACCATATGGGAAAATATATTTTCCAATGATACCTCAGACAAGGGTTTAATCTCCAAAATATATAAAGAACTTACATAACTCGTTATACAACTCCGCTCTAAGAAGACAAGCAACCCAATTAAAAAATGGGCAAAAGACTTGAACAGACACTTCTCCAAGGAGGACATACAGAGGATCCAGAGACACATGAAAAGATGCTCAGTATCACTAGCTATCAGAGAGATTAAAATTAAAACCACAATGAGATATCACTTCACACTGTTCAGAATGGCCATCATAAACAAAGCAACAAACAAGTGTTGGAGAGGTTATGGAGAAAAGGGGACCCTAGTGCACTGTTGGTGGGACTGCAGACTGGTACAACCACTATGGAAAACAGTATGGAATTTTCTAAGAAAACTAAAAATGGATCTACCTTTTGACCCAGCAATTCCACTGCTAGGATTATATCCTAAGAACCCTGAAACACCAATCCAAAAGAACCTATACACCCCAATGTTCATAGCAGCACAATTTACAATAGGCAAGTGTTGGAAGCAACCTAGGTGCCCATAAATAAATGAATGGATCAAAAAACTTTGGTACATTTACACAATGGAATTCTATGCAGCAGAAAGAAAGAAGGAGCTCCTATCCCTCGCAACAGCATGGATGGAACTGGAGAGTATCATGCTAAGAGAAATAAGCCAGAAAGTGAAAGACAAATACCATATGATCTCACCTTTAACAGGAACCTAATCAACAAAACAAACAAACAAGCAAAATATAACCAAAGACACTGAAATTGAAAACAGGGTGACAGTCACCAGAGGGGAGAGGGGAGAGAATTTCAGGGGAAAAGGGGAAGAGTTTACAGGAACAAGCATAAAGGACACATGGACAAAAACTAGGGGAGGGGGTGGAAATGGGAGGGAGGTGGGGAGAGGTGGGGTGGTGGGCTGAGATGGGAGTAAAAACAGAAAACTGTACATGAACAACAATTAAAATAAAATTTAAAAAAAGAAAAGTAAATTTTAAAAAATGGTAATGGCTAACAATAAAACATGCAACTTCCTGAATATCAAAAGAAATGTTCCAAAGGAAAGAAGAATAAACATATTGAGAAAGAAATACAGTAAATGTCACATAATACACACAATTATCATCACATGATATGACAAAGTTAAGACCAAATTTAATAGTCATCTCAATTATGTGAAGGAGCTTAACTTACCTATTACTTCAGAAAGTAATTTCTAAGGGCTCAAAATAAGAACTCAAATCCATACTATATATAAGAGGATACTTAAAATGAAGTGATTTAAAAAAGCTAAAGATGAAGAGTTGGGCAAAGATTTACAAAGCAAATGAAGATAAGAAAAAGGAGTTTAAACTATTATGACAGACAAACTAGATTCCAAGCCCCTACCATCTCCAAAAAATTAAGTGTGTTAGAAAGAGACACTTCACTAAAGGAGCACGTTCCACAATAAAGATATGACAGTTCAGAATATCTATGCAACAAATAAAATGACAAAACACCTATATAAAATAAAGTTTATAGGAAACAAGAAGAAACAAAAACACACTAATAATAGATTTTAAAAATATTCCTAGAAGACTTCTGGCAAAGATGGAGGCCTAAGTAAATACGCTTCTCTTCCTCACACAACCAAAGAAAAGGACAACTAATTTAAGAACAGAAAACAAGACTTCCAGCCAAGATGGAGGCATAGGTAGACACACTGTGCCTCCTCGCACAACCAAAAGTAGGACAACAACAAATTTCAAAACAAAAAAGAGCCAGAACTGCCAGAAAATTGAACTGTACAGAAGGTCCGACAACAAAGGAGTTAAAAAAGAAACATTTGTTCACACTGGTAGGAGGGGTGAAGATGGGCAGCCAGGTGGAGAGGACTCATGGCAAGGTGGAGGCTGGAGGACCCAGTGAGGCAGCAGATTGTGAACTGTGCAGTCCCACATTCGAGTGCAAATAAACTGGGAGGAGCAACTGAGAAGCAAGACAGACCACACAACCGAGAGTTCCAGCCCAGGGGGAAATAAAGCCTCAAGCCTCTCACTGAAAACACCTGTGGGGTTTGAGGCAGCAGAGGGAGAAACTCCCAGCCTCACAGGAAAGTTTGTTGGAGAGACCCACAGGGTCCTAGAACTACACAAACCCACCCACCCAGGAATTAGCACCAAAAGGGCCCAATTTGATTGTGGGTAGCAGGGGAAGTGACTGAAAACCAGAAGAGAGCGGAGCAAGGGCACCATTTCCTCTTTGACCCCACCCCCAAATACAATGTCACAACACAGTGACGTGGGTTGTCCTGCCTTGGTGAACACCTAAGGCTCCACCCCTTATACATAACAGGTGCACTGAACAAAAAAAAAAAAAAAGGCTCCAATGAAAAAACAGATCAAAGCTCCAGAAAAAATACAACCAAACGATGAAGACAGAGCCAACCTATCAGAGGCACAGTTCAAAACGCTGGTTATCAGGATGATTCAGGAACTCACTGGGTACTTCAACAGCATAAAAAAAAAGACCCAGGCAGCAATGAAAGTTGCATTATGTGAAATAAAGAAAAATCTATAAGGAGCCAACAGTGACAGAAAGGAAACCAGGACTCAAATCAATGGTTTAGAGAAGGAAGAAAGAAACGTTCAACCAAAACATAATGAAGAAACAAGAATTCAAAAAAATGAGGAGAGGCTTAGGAACCTCTGGGACAACTTTAAATGTTCCAACATCTGAATCATAGGGATACCAGCAGGAGAAGAGGAAGAGCAAGAAATTGAAAACTTATTTGAAAACATAATGAAGAAGAACTTCCCCAATCTGGTGAAGGAAATAGACTTCTAGAAAGTCCAGGAAGCTCAGAGAATCCCAAAGAAGTTGGACCCAAGGAGGAACACATCAAGGCACATCATCATTACATTAGCCAAGATGAAAGATAAGGAGAGAATCTTAAAAGCAGCAAGAGAAAAGGAGACAGTTACCTACAGAGGAGTTCCCATTAGACTATCAGCTGATTTCTGAAAAGATACCTTGAAGGCAAGAAGGGGCTGGAAAGAAGTATTGGAAGTCATGAAAGGCAGGGACTTACATCCAAGATTACTCTATCCAGCAAAGCTACATTTAAAATAGAAGGGCAGATAAAATGCTTGCCAGATAAGGTCAAGTTAAAGGAGTTCCTCATCACCCAGCCCTTATTATATGAAATGTTAAAGGGACTTATCTAAGAAAAAGAAGATAAAAAATATGAATGGTAAAATGACAACAAACTCAGTTATTAACAACCAAACCTAAAAAAAAAAAAGCAAACAACTAGAACAGGAATACAATCGCAGAAATGGAGATCATATGAAGAGTTATCAGTGGGGAAGGGGAGTAGGAGAGAGGGGGAAAAGGAACAGAGAATAAGTAGCATAAATGGTAGCTACAAAATAGACAGGGGGGGTTAAGAATAGTATAGGAAATGTAGACGCTAAAGAACTTAGATGTACAACCCATGGACATGAACTAAAGGGGGCAATGCAGGTGGGAGGGGGTGTGCAGGGCAGAGGGGAGTAAAGGGGAGAAAGTGGAACAACTGTAATAGCATAATCGATAAAATAGATTTAAAAAAAGAAAGAAAAAACAGAAAACAACCAGACCTGCCAGAAAATTGAACAGGAAGTAGGGAAGAACGGATGTGTGGCAAGTTAGCAGCTGGTGGACCAGGTGGGCAAGATGGCAGCTGGCAATCTGGGAGGTCCCATATTCACCTGTGGAGAAGTTGACAGGAACAACTGGGAAGCAAGACAAATCATGCAACCCAGGGTTCCAGCGCCAGGAAAGTAAAGACTCAAAACCTCTGGCTGTAAAACCTGTGGGGCAACTTCCAGCCAAGGTGAAAGCATAGGTAGATACTTTGCCTCCTCACACAATCAAAGGAAGGGCAACAACAAATTTAAAGACAAAAAATCACAACTGCCATAAAATTGAATTGTAAGGAAATCCAACAACCAAGGAGTTAAAGAAGAAACATTCATTCAGACCAGTAGGAGGGGCAGAATTGGCCAGCCAGGGCAGACAGGTTGTTTGGCAAGGTGGTAGTTGGCGGACCAGGTGGTCCCACATTTGCATGCAGATAAACTGACAGGAACAAATGGGGAGTGAGACAGACCACACAACCCAAGGTTCCAGCACAGGAAAAGGAAGCCTTAAACCTACTCAGTGAAAAAACTGGTGTGGGATGCAGCAGCAAGAAAAACTCATAGCCTCATAGGAGAATTCACTGGAGAGACCAACAGAGTCCTAGAATGTACACAAACCCACCCCACTGAGAATCAGCACCAGAAGAGACTAATTAGCTTGTAGGTAATGAGGGAAATGACTGAAAAACGGCTGAGAGCCAAGCAAGCAGCATTGTTCCCTCTCTGACCCCTCTCCCACATATAGCACCACAAGGCAGACACATGGGTTGCCCCACCCTGTTGAATACTTAAGGCTCCACCCTTACAACATAACAGGTATGCCCAAACAAAGATGGCCCAAATGAAAGAACAGATCAAAGCTCCAGAAAGAGAACTAAGAGATGAGGAAATAGCCAACCTATCAGATGCAGAGTTCAAAATATTGGTAATCAGGATGCTCACAGAAATGATTGAGTATGGCCACAAAAGAAAGTCAAGAAGGGGCTGGAAAGAAGTATTCAAAGTCATGAAAATCAAGGACAGACAGCAAAGATTACTCTATTCAGCAAAGCTATCATTTAGAATAGAAGGGCAGATAAACTGCTTCCCAGATAAGATCAAGTTAAAGGACTTCAAGGCCAAGTCCTAATCATATGAAATGTTAAGGGACTTACCTAAGAAAAAGAAGAAGATCAAATCTATGAACAATAAAATGACAATAAATTCACAAATATCAACAACTGAGCCTAACAAAACAAAAACAAAAATATTCTAAGCAAATAGATAGAACAGGAACAGATTCACAGAAATGGAGATCAGTGGGGAGGTAGTGTGGGGAGAATGGGGGAAAAGGCAGGTACAAAATAGACAGAGGGAGGTTAAGAATAGTATAGGAAATGGAGAAACCAAAGAACTTATATGTATGACCCACGGACATGGACTAAGGAGTTGGGGGAATTGCTGGTGGGAGGGGGTGCAGGGAGGAGGGGAATTAAGGGGAGAAAATAATTAGACAACTGTAATAGCATAATTAATAAAATATATTTTAAAATGTTCTTAGTAAAACAGACCAAATGGACAAAAATTAAGCAACAATATAAAAGTTAAATAAAATGAAAAAGTAAATATTTTTATATATAGGCTCTATACCCTGAGAAGAAAGACTGTATCTTCTTAAGTGCACAGAAGTTGATCATGTAGTAAACTATGAAGAACACATCAGCAGTTTCCATAAAATAGAAATATTACAAACAATATTCTCTAATCACAACGCAATAATACTAGAAATTTATAATGAAACCAATACATAGACTTCTGGCCAAGATGGAGGCGTAGATAGATACACTTTGCCTCCTTGCGCAATCAAAGAAGGACAATAACAAATTTAAAAACAAAAAAATAACTGGAACTGTCAGAAAAATCGAACTTCATTTTTTATTCTCAGACTTGGAAGTCTGATAACCAAGGAGTTAAAGAAGAAACAGTCATTCAGACTGGTAGGAGGGGCAGAGACAGGCAGCCAGGATGGGGAGGATGCATGACAAGGAAGCAGCTGAAGGACAGGGCAGAAAAGGCAGTGGCTGTTGTAATGGGTGGTCCCATATTTGCATGCAGAAAATCCTGGGGGAACAACTTAGGAGTGAGACAGCAAAACCCAGGGTTCTGGCTTGGGGAAATAAAGCTTCAAAACATCTGACTGTAAAAACCTGAGGGGGTTGTGGCAGTGGGAGAAACCCCCAGCCTCAAAGGAGAGTTCATTGGAGAACACAGCAGGGTCCTAGAACATACACAAACCCACTGACCCAGGAATCAGCACCAGAAGGGCACAATTTGCTTGTGGGGAGCCAGGGAAGTGACTGAATGCCAGCCAAGAGACAAGCATATGGCATTGTTCCCTCTACCAGCCCTACTCCACATACAGCATCACAACGTAGCCACATGGGTTGCCCCACCCTGGTGAATACCTAAAGGTCCACCCCTTACAATGTAACATGCACACCAAGATTTAAAAAAAAAAAAAGCATGGTCCAAATGAAAGAACAGATCAAAACTCTAGAAAAAGAACTAAGCAATGAGGAGATAGACAACCTATCAGATACAAAGTTCAAAACACTGATAATCTGGATGCTCACAGAAATGGTTGAGTATGGTCACAAAGTAGAGGAAAAGGTTAAGGCTATGCAAAGTGAAATAAAGAAAAATATACAGGGAACCAACAGTGAAGGGAAGGAAACTGGGACTCAAATCAACGGTTTGGAGTAGAAGGAAGAAATAAACATTCAACCAAAACGGGATGAAGAAATAAGAATTAAAAAGATGAGGAGACTCAGGAATCTCTGGGACAACTTTAAATGTTCCAGCATCTGAATCATAGGGGTGTCAGAAGGAGAAGAGGAAAAGCATGAAAATGAAAATTCATTTGAACAAATAATGGAGAACTTCCCCAATCTGGCAAACAAAATAGATTTCCAGGAAGTCCAGGAAGCTCAGAGAGTCCCAAAGAAATTGAACCCAAGGAAGCACACATCAAGGCACATCATCATTACATTAGCCAAGATGAAAGATAAGGAGAGAATCTTAAAAGCAGCAAGAGAAAAGGAGACAGTTACCTACAAAGGAGTTCCCATAAGACTAGCAGCTGATTTCTCAAAACAAACCTTACAGGCAAGAAGGGGCTGGAAAGTATTCCAAGTCATGAAAGGCAAGGACCACATCCAAGATTACTCTATCCAGCAAAGCTATCATTTAGAAGGGAAGGGCAGATAAAGTGCTTCCCAGATAAGGTCAAGTTAAAAGAGTTCCTTTATATGAAATGTTAAAGGGACTTATTTAAGAAAAAGAAGATCAAAAATATGAATGGTAAAATGACAACAAACTCACAGCTATTAACAACTGAACCTGAAACAAACAAACAAAAAAAAACAAAACTAAACTAAGCAAACATCTAGAACAGGAACGGAATCACAGAAATGGAGATCACAAGGAGGGTTATCAATGGGGAGGGGAAGGGGGAAATATGGGAAAAGGTACAGGGTATTAGTAGCATAATTGGTAGGTACAAAGTAGACAGGGGGAGGTCAAGAATAGTATGGGAAATGGAGAAACCAAAGAACTTACATGTATGTCCCATGTACATGAACTAAGGGAGCTGGGGAAATTGATAGTAGGAGGAGTGCACGAAGGAGGGGGATTAAAGTGAGAAAATAATTAGACAACTGTAATAGCATAATCAATAAAATATATTGCAAAAATAATAAAATGAAACCAAAACACAAAGATAGCCCTTTTCAGTGGAGTGGTGGGATAGAAAGTGTACAAGAAACAGTGACAATTTGAGTATTACTTTTGTAGAATTTTGACTTTTGAAAACATTAATTTACATACTCAGTGATTAAA
The DNA here is from genome assembly GCA_004027475.1 of Anoura caudifer. NCBI lineage: Eukaryota > Metazoa > Chordata > Mammalia > Chiroptera > Phyllostomidae > Anoura > Anoura caudifer. Next base: position 16,241 of record PVKU01010981.1, on the reverse strand, counting down.
TTAGATCAAGGAAAAAAGTAGGAATGGAAAAAATGAAAGATGAAAGCACACTGAAACAAAAAATCTAATATTATTTTAAATGTATACATACAATAGCCAGAGAGAAATAAAAAATGGTCCTCATAATTTATGAACACAATTTTTAATTATATACCCACAAGACTTGGGCCTAAGGGCAGTCTTTATATGGGAATAGGAAGGAAAGTTGCAAACCAATACCGAACCTCTTTAAAAAGTTGGTCTGCTTATTGTAGTGACTTAGGTGAGAAATTTTGAAACATTTTTGATGCGTTCTGGGATTGAGCAAATTAGCACCTGTGCTGATGTGTTGATATTGAGTCAGTGTTCCCACTGTAGAAGAAAGGACATACAAATACAGAATGGAAAGAAGAAGGTAAGGAAGAAATCCACGAGGATGGTTTGGAACTGGAATTACTGACTGTTTTGTAAAAATGTAGAGAGGGAGCATGTGTAAGAGTATGAGCATGTGAGACAGCACATGTATTGTGCCAGAAACACATAAAAAGCAAATGGGGTAAAATTTTCACAAAGTCAGTATGGATAAAAAGTGTAAAGATGGCCTTTGTATTACTTTATTTTTGTATTTGTTTCTTCTTGTAAGTTTGAAATTATTTCCAAAGAAAAATATTTTTATTAAATTTGTAACATATAGGATTATACCTAAAATGTTATCTCTGAAAAATTAGCTTTCCTAGAGCATAGGTATTTTGGGTGCTATAAAAATTAAGCAATATTTAGTAATCAAAGTTAATAAATTTAAATAATGTATTAATTAAACTTAAAAATGATGTAGAAATAAAAAAACAGGTTTCAAAAATTTATGTAAACAGATAAAATAGATTTTTCACTTTAGAATATTTATATAAAACTAATTATCAAAATGCTTTATGTGAACATATCTATATACCCAATCATGTTTAAATAGCACTGTTAATGACCCACTGTCATTGAATTTCCTTACACCCTCAAATATTCACTATATATATTGCTACATGGCCCCACAGAAGGATCCTTAAAACACTCACTCTTCTAGTGATCGATCTAGGCCTCGGTCAGGAGATCGATGGTGAGCACGTTCTGGAGAATGACATTTTGTATTTGGCTTTATTGTAGAGCTCAAATGATAAGCATTACTTGAGTAATTCTGGCGGCGAAGTTCTTGCACAGCCCTCTCTCTAAAGTAAAAAAAGTTTAAAAGAGACATTTTTTAACTTTATGTCCAGTGACATTATTGACACTGGTAAAACTGAAGTTCAATTCCTACTTTAAAACTTAACCATCATGAATAATCAAAATCTGTGGCTATCTAAGAAACAATGATTCCCAGGCTAAATACTGCATAGAGAACAACTTACCTTTCAAAGCGCTCTGTCCCTAGTTGTCTTTTGGTAATGTCCAAATCAGCTTCCAGTTGTGTTACCACATTCCTGAACTGGGCTACATCTCTACTCTGGATGGCCCTGTGTAAAAGAATAAGAGAGTGATAGTTGATTAAACTTAAAATATGCCTGGGGTACACTGAACCATGTTGGCAATGTTTTCTCAGCTAGACTCCATCCAAATTCTGATTTTTATGGATGTATATGCCAATTTTAGATGTAGTAAATGTACAAAGTATCCTACTTGAAAAGCTTAAGCTGTGCTAGTCACATTCAATTACTTCAACCTTCTCTGTGTCAGTTTCTCTGTGTTTACATGAAATACTATGATCTACTATCTGTATATATTATATATTTACTGTAAATTATTTTTATAAAAGAACTCTGAAGTATTATATGCAAAGTAATAGTGTAACCAAATAATCAAACTCAAATGCACCAGCACCATGATTAATATAGTCTGTTATATATATTAAACCAAGCAAGTGCTTTACATATACTTACAATTAAATCTGATATACCTGTATACACTCTCTTCAATTTAACAGCATCTTCTTTAGGGCTAAATAATGCCACAAAAAACCCTGTAGCAATGCATACTATCATAAGGAAGATAATTATTGAGATTAATGCTGCTTGTAGAACATTCTATTTTCTTTGTTGGTTTCCAGGACTGCATTATAGGCTGCTGAAATCTAAACTTAGAGACTAAGAACACAGAAGTTTATCATGTTTAACAGTTCTAAGTGATAGTACTTATTAGCCAGTGTAAAACAGAATGTACCCTTTAAGGTGGGAGTTTTGTTATACTTCACTAAGGCAGATTTCCACCTACCAGCTTGAGAAAGTGATCTTGCAGAACTGGTTAAAGGTATCACAAAAGCCCAGTTGTGACTAAAAAGAATGACTCAGTTGACAGCTGACATAACCTGAAAAAAAGTTTCTGAAGAAAATGGCTTTGGCTTCGCAGACTTTGCTTAGTAAGGGGCTCCTATGAGTGGCTGATTCCTGAGATGATTCCTATCCTTCCTAGGTCCCAAGCTCAGACAGAGGGCAGAGTTGAGGCTGGATGAAAAGTGTTACAGATGAAACAGATAAGAACAGAGACTGGTAAATTTTTTTTGTGAGAGGTGACCAAGCTAATAATAGAACATTCACTATCCAGGCAGGCCTTTCTACTTAATCTTCCAGCTAAGGTCATGTAATAAGCTGCTAATGGTGCTAGGGATTCTAAAAGAAGAAGCCCTCATGGACATGAACAACAGGGTGGTGACTGCAGGGGGGAGGGGGAGGGGGGGTGGAGGAGGGTATAGAGAGATAAATGGTAATAATGGAGGCTTGACTTGGGGGGTGAATACACAACACAGAGTAGAGACAATGTGTTGTAGAAGTGTGCACCTGAAGCCTGTATAATTTTGTTAACCAGTGTCACCCCAATAAATTCAATAAAAAATAAAATAAATAAATATAATGAATTAATAAATTAAAATAAATAAATAAAAGAAGAAGCAGCAAAAGTCAATGCCCTAAGGGAAGTCTTTAGTATTCTGTGGATGCAGAAGTTCTTCCAGGTACCTAGTATGTACAATTATAGGTACATATGGAAATACTGTGTGACAAACAGAAAGATTAGGTAGCAATACCACATGGTACATAAATAGAAAAATTCTTCTGGTTTCAGAAGTGTTTTTTCTAGTATGGTTATAATATTTCCTAAAGGCAATGTTTTAGATCAGCCATCCTAGATATCCAAAGCTCTATCAGAAACAATCAACAGAGGTGGTTAAATTTAAATTTAAGTCAATTTAGCTAAACAGATAATAGAAATAAATACTAAGTCTTAGGCAAATTATAATATTTCAGGTCCTCAGTTTAATTAATGGCACATTATGGATGCCTAAATTATATAAATTCCAGCTTTAAAATTCAACTGCCTTATACAGTACCAAAAATTTAAGAAATGTGACTTTATTATATTGCTAACCAACTCACATTTTATTTTCTGCCAAACAAAGGTGTTCTTTAAGAAGCTGAATTTCAGATTCTTTTTCTTGAAGTGCTATCTGAGACTGATATTCTTTGTCTCGATTGGCCACCAGCAGAGCTTCTAGATTCTGCATGGAGATTCTCTCATTTGTCATCTGACTCCTGAGGAGTTCTATTTCAGAACGAGCAGAATCTAACTCATTCTCCATCTGTACAACAGGAAGATATCTATACTTATTCCCATTCATTCACTTTGCTGATAGATCATCAGAGACTCATAAAATTTCTGTATTATGTTATAAACTAACAACCCCTTTTAATTCCTTGATTAGAAACATTGTCCTTCTTACCAAATATGCACACACAGTATCACTTTCCCCAACCCATTGATTACATCAGAAAATTCATCTATAAGTAATGAGTTATTAATCCTAAACTGCAAGCAATTTCCAATTCCAGCTTTGATATTTCTTTATATATTTCTGCAAAATGGATATGGTGATATCTGTGACTACTGCTTTGTAATGAATTAGGCAAATTATAAACACCTAACTACATTGCACTCCATTGTTAAGGAAGATAAGGAGTCATTACACAGTCCCTCTCTTGCATAAATCCTTGGAAAGCTCCATTTTTTGAAGGTTATTTTGAACCTGGGATACACTTATTAAGCCAAATGATCCTTCAAAAGGAAGAACACAAGGCATTACTATTTAGAAAAATTATTCATAAAGTTATCTCACAATACATACTATGTGTGCATTTTTAAAAGGTAAGTGTGAAGAGATAAAACTTTAAAAAAGGAATTTAAATAAAACCAAAATTATTGGAGGGGGGGTAGGCAGATAGGGAAGACCCTGCTACACTAGATACAATTAACATATGATGTCAGACCATACAAAAACATATTGATAGTCAATATAAACTTAAAATTTACAAGAAAATAGTTGGAAGGAAATAAACAGTATAAGATAAAGAGTTAATATTTTACTAATATAAGGAATTCATACAAATTGATGAGAAATGTAAACAGAAAATTTATAAAGTATAATTAGTAAACATATAACAAATGTACCCTTATGAATAATCAAAGACATATAAATAAAAGCAAGATACAATGTCTAGTCCAGAGTGTCTTAACCTTGAAAACATTGACCTTTTGGACTTCTGGCCAAGATGGAGGCATAGACAGAATATGTTTTGTTTCCTTGCAGAACCAAATGAAGGACAACAACAAATTTAAAAATAAAAAACAACTGCCAGAAAATTCAGCTGTATGGAAGTCTGACAACCAAGGAGTTAAAGAAGAAACTTTCATCCAGACTTGTAGGTGGGGCAGAGATGGGCAGCTGGGGTGGAGAGGATGCACGGCAAGGCAATGGACTGAGTGAGTGAGGTGGATAAGGTATCCCATATTCACATACAGAAAAGCTGGGAGGAACAACTGGGGAGCCAGATAGACAGTGCAAATCCAAGATTCCAGGGCTAGGAAAATAAAGCCTCCAAACCTCTGGCTGTAAAAGCCTATGAGGGTTGCAGTGGTGGGAGAAACTCCCAGCCTAACAGGAGAGTTCATTGGAGAGACCCATGGAGCCCTAGAATGTACACCAACTCATGTGCCTGGAAATCAGCACCAGAAGGGCCCAATTTGCTTGTGGGTAGCCAGGGAAGTGATTGAAAATGGGCAAGAGATGATCAAGCAGCATTGCTTCCTCTCTATCCCCTCCCACATACAGTTCCACAATGCAGCCACATGGATTGCACCGCCCTGGCAAATACCTCAGGCTCCACCCCTTACAGTATAACAGGTGTACCCTGGCAAAGAAAGAGGGCCCAAATGAAAGAACAGATCAAAGCTCCAGAAAAAGAACAAGGAGATAGCCAACCTATCTGAAGCAAAGTTCAAAACAGAGGTAATCAGGATGCTCACAGACATGACAGAGTATGGTAGCAAAATAAAGGAAGATGTGAAGGCTATGCAAAGTGAAATAAAGAAAAATATACAGGGAACCAACAGTGAAGGGAAGGAAACTTGGACTCAAATCAATGATTTGGAACAAAAGGAAGAAATAGACATTCAACTGGAACAAAATGAAGAAATAAGAATTAAAAAAAAAAAAACAAGACAAAACAAAAGCAAGCAAACAAACAAAATGAGGAAAGGCTTAGGAACCTCTGGGACAACTTTAAATGTTCCAACATCTGAATCATAGGGGTGTCAGAAGGAGAAGAGGAAAAGCACGAAAATGAAAATTTATTTGAACAAATAATGAAGGAGAACTTCCCCAATTTGGCAAATGAAATAGATTTCCAGGAAGTCCAGGAAGCTCAGAGCCCCAAGGAATTGGACCCAAGAAAGCGCACATCAAGGCACATCATCATTACATTAGCCAAGATGAAAGATAAGGAGAGAATCTTAAAAGCAGCAAGAGAAAAGGAGACAGTTACCTACAAAGGAGTTCCCATAAGACTAGCAGCTGATTTCTCAAAACAAACCTCACAGGCAAGAAGGGGCTGGAAGGTATTCAAAAGTCATGAAAGGCAAGGACCACATCCAAGATTACTCTATCCAGCAAAGCTATCATTTAGAAGGGAAGGGCAGATAAAGTGCTTCCCAGATAAGGTCAAGTTAAAGGAGTTCATCATCACCAAGCCCTTATTATATGAAATGTTAAAGGGACTTATCTAAGAAAAAGATCAAAAATATGAATGGTAAAATGATAACAAACTCACAACTATCAACAACTGAACCTAACAAAACAAAAATGAGCTAAGCGAACACCTAGAACAGGAACAGAATCACAGAAATGGAGATCACATGGAAGGTTATCAGTGGTGTGGAAGAGGGGGAGGGGAGAGAATGGGGGAAAAGGTACAGAGAATAAGAAACATAATTGGTAGGTAACAAAATAGACAAGGGGAGGTTTGAGTAGTAGAGGAAATGGAGAAGACAAAGAGCTTATATATATGACCCATGGATATGAACTAAGGGGTGCAATGCTGGTAGGAGGGTGATACAGGGAAGAAGAAAATAAAGGGGAGAAAGGACATAAGTAAAGAAGTACTTAAAGAAGTAAAGGACATAACAGAAAATGTAAAAAAGAAAAAAGAAAACATCGAGCTTTTCAGTTGGATAATTATTTGGAGGGGGGAACTACCCTATCCTTTATAGCATGCTTAGCAGCATCCCTGGCCTCTACCCACTAGAGGCCAGTAGCATTCCCCCACCCCACAAGTGACAAAAATGTCTCCAGACATTGCTAAATGTCCACTAGCGAGCAAAATCTCTTCCAGTTGAACCACTGTTCCAGTTTAACAAACTGGAAATTTTCTTACTCTGTTTTTGTTAACACTAAAATGAGTAGTGGTAATTTCATACACTATATGGCAGGAATACAAAATAGGGCATCAGTATTTTTGATAACAGCTTTATTGGAATATAATTCACATACTATACAGCTCACCCATTTAAAAGGTACAATTCAATTTTTAGCATATTAAAAGAGATGTGCAATCATAACACAATCTCACAATCCATCCTAAACCCAGTACTTGTCAGCAGTCTCCCCACACCCCTTCTGTCTGCCACCCCAGAATTAGCCCAAAACAATACCTAATCTATCTTCTGTTACAGTGATCTGCCTTATTCTGGACATTTCATATAAATGGAATAATATAATGTGTGTGTGGCCTATTGTGACTGGCTTCCTTCACTTATCTTAATGTTTTCATGAGTCATCCATGTTTTAGTCAGTATCAGTACTTCATTACTTTTATTGCCAAGTAAAAGTTCCTTGCATAGATATAGGGATACTTCAGTTATTTATACTTTCTCGCTATTATAAATAATGCTGCTAAGTACATTTGTGTACAAATTTTTGCATGGGCCTATGTTTTCATTCCTCTTCAACAGATAAGAGCAGAATTCTGGGCTTTATGGTAATTTTATTTTTAACATTTTAAAGAAATGCCAAAATGTTTTCTGAAGTGGTCTCACTATCTCACATTTCTACCGGCAATGTATGAGGGTTCCAAAATCTCTACATTTTGACAACATTTGTTATTGTCTTGTGTTTTTTATTGTATCCATCCCAATGCTTATGAAATGGTATAGTTTTGATTTGAATTTTTCTGATGGTTAATAACACTGAGCATCTTTTCATATGCTTATTGGCCACTTATGTAATCTTTATTCCATAAAGAAATGTCTCCTCCAGAGCAAAGAGGTTGCAAATGGCCTAAAATAAGCCATTTTCCCTTCCTTAGAAATAATTTAGAATGAATTTTGAGGGTCATTCTTCACAATTCATCAATATTCTATCATTTCAAAATTTGGTATTCCAGGGCAGTTTGGAACATTTATTCAAGATGGACATACATGCCAGGGTTAAAGAATCAGAATGAAACCTTCATTTATTTAGAGAACATTAACAATTTCAAAAGGTAATCTGGGCAATTCATAGTAAATAGTGGCATCTTTATAAGACATCATCATCAATAAACATTTATTAGCATCTACTAGGGTCAAAACCATGCCTGGAGCTAGAAAGTACTGAATGATTGCTTCACTCCAAGTTTCACTTTGGTTCTGGAGACCTGGTCAGGCACTGGTGCACAAGGGAGTGTTCACGATAGGGGATGACCACAGGAAGATTTAATTGTGATTACTGAAAAACATGCCACACATGGTTTCAGGTTTTTGATGAAGCAACTGAAAATATGATTATGTGAAATATATCATATTCATCAACATCCTTTTACTTAATGTATGAATTTTCCCACAGAAATTTTGAAAAACTTGAAAATAACATTTTTGATGATTTTTCTTTTTATCACCTTATACCAATTTGTGACAACTTTCTAACCACAATCTCTCCCCTCATTCCCTCCACACAAAACTATGGGAAATTTTCTCAGAAAAATATTAAAAAACCTCAACTTAATTTCAAGCCACAAATAGATAATTCACAGAAGATAGAGTGAGTATAATTAAGTAATCCAGTTGTACCAAGTGAGACTCTAAACTTTATCTTACCAGGAGACTTGATATAATTCATGTTAGCATGGAAAAAAAATAATAAAAATGGAAATTTGGGTTCATCTCATTAAAAAAAGAAATATCTCAAGATAGTTTGCCTTTTTCTAGTTAGATTATTATTAAGTTATAAGAGTTCTTTATACATATCCTGGACACAATTCTCTTTTAGAATATGTAATTTAAAAATGTTTTCTTCCACTTTGTGCAATGCCTTTTTAACTATTTTGATGATATCATTTGCAGTATGAAAGTTTTTTCTTTATTTTGATGATATCCTTTTTATTTATTTAATTTTTTGTTGCTTATGCTTTCTATATGTATCTATGAAAGCATTACATAACCCAAAGTCACAAGAATTTACTTGTATGTTTTCTTCTTGAGATTTATAATTTTAACTCTTACATACAGGCCTATAATTTATTTAAGTTAATATCTGCATATGGTATGTGATAGCAATTCAACTTCATTCTGTTTCATGTACATGTTCCGTTGCCCCAATACCATTTGTTGAAAAAAAAAATGTTCTTTACCCATTAAATTGTATTGGCACCAATTTTTTGAAAATCATTTATCCACAAATATAAGATTATTTCTGAACTCCCAATTGTGTTCCTTCCATTGATCTATATGTGTTTTCTTATGTTAGTACTGTACTGTCTTCATTACTCACTACCATAGTTTTGTAGTGAGTTTTGAAATTGGAAAGCTTTGGTCCTCTGACTTTGTTCTTCTTTTTCAAGATTGTTTTGAATATTCTAAGTCACTTGCACTTCAATATTAACTTTATTTCATCTTGTCAATTTCTACAAAGAAGTGATGAGATTCTGACAGACATTACATTGAATTTGTACATCAATTTGGGGTGGTGTTGCCATTTTAACACTTTAAGTCTTCTGATCAACAAATATGGGATATCTTTCCATTTATTTAAGTCTTCTTTAATTTCTTTCAAGAATGCCATCCAGTTTTGTTAAGTACAAGTTTTACACTTCTTTTGTTAAGTTCATTCCTAATTATTTTATCCTCTCTTAATGCTATCCCTTTTTGTGTAATTCCATTTGATGGATTTGCTTTCTTATTTTCATATTTGGACTGTTCATTGCTAATATAGAAATGTAATTGACTATTCCATATTGACTGATCTTGCATTCTGCAAACCTGATATTTATTACTTTAATATTTTTTAGTAGATTTTAAAATTTTCTATAACTAAGATCATATATTCTGTAAATAGAGATAGTTTTACTTCTTTACTCATGTAGGTGCCTTTTATTTCTTTTTCTTGCTTATTTCTCAGGCTAGAACCTTCAGTACAATGTAGACTAGAAGACATGAGGAGGGCATTTTTGTCCTGTTACTGACAAGAAACAGGAAAAGCATTTACTTTGTCACCATTAAGTATGATGTTAGTTGTAGGTTTTTTGAAGATGCTTTAGATCAGGTTAAGTTCTCATTTATTCCTAGTTTATATATTTTTTAAATCATAAAATGGTGCTGAATTTAGTCAACTGCTTTCTCTGCATCTATTGAAATGATCATTGGTGTTTCTTCCTTATTGTATTGATGTATTTCATTAATTGATTTTCAAGTATTGAACCAACTTTGCATTCCTGGAATAAGTCAAGTTGATCATGGTATACAATTCATCTTACATGTTATTGGATTCCATTTTCTAGTATTTTCTTGAGATGAATGCAAGGACCTCCATGCAGCAAAGCTATCATTTAAAAATAAAGGAGAGAAAAAAACCAAAACCAAAAATGGCTCAAATGGGAAAACAGATCAAAGCTCCAGAGCTAATTCATCTACGTGACCAAGAGATAGCCAACCTATCAGATGCACAGCTCAAAGCACTGGTGATTAGGAAGCTCACAGAATTGGTTGATTTTGCTCATAAATTAGATAAACAAATGAAGGCTACACTAAGTGAAATGAAAAAAAAAAATCAAAGGGAACCAATAGTGATGGGAGGAAAACTGGGATTCAAATCAATAGAATGGACCAGAAGGAAGAAAGAAACAACCAAACAGAAAAGAAGGAAGAAACAAGAATTCAAAAAAAATTAGGAGAGGCTTAGGAACCTCCAGGACATCTTTCAACATCCCAACATCTGAATTCTAGGGGAACCAGAAGGGGAAGAGGAAGAGCTACAAGTGGAAAACTTATTTGGACAAATAATAAAGGAAAACTTCCCCATTTTGGCTAAGGAAATAGACTTCCAGGAAGTCCAGGAAGCTCAGACAGTCCCAAAGAATTTGGACCCAAGGAGGAACACACCAAGGCACATCATAATTCCATAAGCCAAGATTAAAATGAAGGAGAGAATTCTAGAAGCAGCAAGGGATAAGGGCACAGTCACCTAACAAAGTAGTTCCCATCAGACTGTCACCTGATTTCTCAAAAGAGACCTTACAGGAAAGAAGGGGTTGGAAAGAAGTATTCCAAGTCATTAAAGGCAAGGACCTACATCCAAGATTGCTCTATCCAGTGAAGCTGTCATTTAGAATGGAAGGGAAGATAAAGTGCTTCTCAGATAAGGTCAAGTTCAAGGAGTTCATCATCACCAAGCCCTTATTGTATGAGATGTTAAAGGGACTTATATAAGAAAAAGAAGATAAAAAAATATGACAGTAAAGAGACAGCAAACTCACAGGAATTAACAACCACACCTAAAACAAAAGCAAACTAAGGAAACAGCTAGAACAGGGACAGAAATACAGAAATGGAGATCACATGGAGGGTTAGCAACAGGGGAGGAGGAGGAGAGAGGGGAAAAAGGTACAGAGAATACGTCACATAGATGGTGGGTAGAAAATAGGCAGGGGGAGGGCAAGAATAGTATGGGAAATGTAGAAGCTAAAGAACTTATGACACATGAACATGAACTAAAGTGGGGAATGTGGGTGGGAGGGGGTGTGCAGGGTGGAGGGGAATGATGGGGGAGAAATGGGACAATTGTAATAGCATGATCAATAAAATATAATTTATAAATAAATAAATAAATAAATAAATAAATAAGAGAAATAAAGAGCTTCCAAGACAAGAAAAAGCTAAAGGAGTCCATTACAACTAAATCACTATTACAAAAAAAAAAAAAAAGTTAAAAGGACTGCTCTAGGAAGTAGAGGGAGGAGGGGGAGGAGAAACAGTGGAACATAGTTAAAATAATAAAATGGCAATAAATACATACCTATCAATGATCTCTTTAAATGTAAATGTCTTAAATGTTTCAAACAAAAAACAATGGGTAGCTGATTGAATAAGAAAACAGGACCCATATATATGTAGTCTATGAGAGACCTACCTCAGAATGAAATATACACACTGACTAAAAGTAAAGAAATGGAAAAAGATATTTCATGCAAAAGAAAATGAAGGAAGAGCTAAGGTAGCAATACTCACATCTGACAAAATAGACTTTAAAACAAAGGCTATGGTAAGAGACAAAGAAGGTCTCTAAATAATGATAAAGAAATCAATCAAACAAAAGGATATAACCCTTGTAAGCATTTAACAGACAAAACAATAGCTCCTAAATATATAAAGCAAATTTTGATGGATATAAAAAAAGAGATTGACACTAATACAGTTATAGTAGGGGATTTTAACACCCCATTAACATCACTGGATAGATACTACAGTCTGAAAATCACCAGTCATGGCAGCTTTAAATGACACACTAGATTGGGTGCAGTTAACTGTTATCTTCAGAATGTTTTACCCAAAAGTAATAGAAAATACATTCTTTTCAAATGTACATAGAATACTTTCTAGGATTAAATACCTGTTAAGAAACAAAACAAGTCTCAATAAGTTAAAGAACATTGAAATCATTTCAAGCATCCTCTCTGACAATAAAGCTATGAAACTAGAAATCGATCACAAGGAGAAAAACAGAAAAAAAAACACACAAAGGAGGCTAGATAACATGATACTGCATAATAAATGGATAAATCAAGTTCACCTGAAGAAGTTCAATTTCAAAAAACAACAACTGGCTTAACAATGAGGTCAAGGAAAAAAATCAAAAGATACCTTGGAACAAATGAAAATGAGAACACAACAACCCAAAATCTATAGGACACAGCAAAAGCAGTCACATGATAGACATTCACATCAATGCAGACTTATCTCAAAACAAGAAAAATTTCAAATAAACAATCTAACTTTACACTTAAAAGAACTTGAAAAAGAACAGCAAAGCCCAAAGTGAACAGAAAGAAGAAAATAATAAAGATCAAAGAGAAATAAACAAAATAAAGTCTACAAAACAGGACAAAATATCAATGAAATGAAGAGCTGTTTCTTTGAAAAGATAAACAAAACTGATAAACTTCTAACCAGACTCATCAAGAAAAAAAGAGAACACCCAAATTAATAAAATCAAATGAAAGAGGGAAAGTAACAATTAACAGCAAAGAAATACAAAGTATTGTAAGAGAACATTATGAACAGCTATATGCTGACAAACTGGATAATCTGGATGAAATGGATAAATTCCTAGAAACATACAATCCTCCAACACTAAACCAGGAAGAATCAGAGAATCTGAATAGATAAATTACACCTAGTGAAACTGAAGCAATAATCAAAAGACTCCCAACAAACAAAGGCCCTGGACCAGATGGCTTCACGGGCGAATTTTAACAAACATTCTGAGAAGTACTAATACCTCTCCTTTTCACACTATTTCAAAAAATTCAAGAGGAGGGTAGGCTCCCCAGCTTATTTTATGAGCCCAGCATTATCCTAATTCCAAAATCAGATAAAGACAACACAAAAAAAAGAAAATTAGAGGTCAATATCTTTGATGAACACAGATGCTAAAATTGTCAACAAAATACTAGCATATAGAATACAACAATGCATCAAAAAGATCATACACCATGATTAAGTGGAATTTATTCCCAGAATGCCAGGCTGGTATAACATTCGCCAATCAATAAATGTGATTCACCGCATAAACAAAATGAAGGATTAAAAACATATGACCATATCAATAGATGTAGAAAAAGCATTCGATAAAATCCAGTACCAATTTATGATTAAAAAAAAAAAACAAAAAACATCTCAGCAAAGTTGGAATAGAGGGAATGGACCTCAGCATAATAAAAGCCATATATGACAAACCCACTGCCAGCATCATACTCAATGGGCAAAAAATCCAGCATTTCCCTTAAGATTGGGAACAAGACAGGGGTGTCCACTTTTGCCTCTCCCATTCAACATAGTACTGGAAGTCCTAGCCACAGCAATCAGACAAGAAGAAGAAATAAAAGGCATTCAAATTAGAAAGGAAGTACTAAAACTGCCTTTATTTGCAGATGACATGATACTGTACATAGAGAACCCCAGGGATACCACCAGGAAACTACTGGAATGATATATGAATTCAGCAGAGTGGCAGAATACAAAACTAATATTCAGAAATCAGTTACATTTTTATATGTCAATAACAAACTAACAGAAATGGAAATTAAGAAAATAATCCCATTTACAATTACTTCAAAAACAATAAAATCCCTTGGAATAAATCTAACCAGGAATGTAAAAAACCTGTACTCAAAAAATTATGACACTGAAAAAAGAAATTTAGGAAGATACAAATAAGTGGAAGCACATACCATGTTCATGGATAAGAAGAATTAACATCATTAAAATGTCCATACTACCCAAAGCAATCTATAGATTTAATGCAATTCCTATCAAGATTCCAAAGACATATCTCACAGAACTAGAACAAATATTTCAAAAATTTACACAGAAGCACAAAAGGCCCCACAAAGCAACAGTGATCCTGAGAAAGAGGAACAAAGGTGGAGGAATCATGCTACCTAATATGAAAATATACTAAAAGGCTCTCTTAATCAAAACAGCATAGTACTAGCATAAAAACAGATGCATAGACCAATGGGATAGAATAGACAGTCAAGAAATAAACCCATAACTTTATAGTCCATTAATATTCAACAGAGGAAGCAAACAAATACAATGCACTAAAGATAGTTTATTCAATAAATTGTGTTGGCAAAATTGGACAGGTATGTGCAGAAAAATGAAACTAAACCACATTCTTACATTACACACAAGAATAAATTCAAAATGAATTAAAGACTTAAATGTTAGACCCGAAACCATAAAAATCATAAAAGGAAATGTAGGCAGGAAAATCTCAGACATTGTTCTAGCAATATTTTATCAGATATATCTGCTCAGGCAAGGGAAACAAAAGAACAAATAAACAAATGGGACTAAATGAAACAAAAGTTTTTGCACAGCAAAGGAAAACATCAACAAAATAAAAACACAACCCACAGAATGGGAGAACATATTTGCCAATACATCTGATAAGGGGTTAATATCCAAAATTTATAAAGAACTTAAAAAACCTCAACACCAAAACAAACAAACAACCCAATTAAAAAATGGGCAAAGGATTTGAATAGACACTTCTCCAAAGAGGACATACAGGTGGCCAATAGACATATGAAAAGATACTCCACATCACAAATCATCACAGAAATGCAAATTAAAACCACAATGAGATATCATCTCACACCTGTCAGAATGGCTATCACCAATAAATCAGCAAACAAGTGCTGGTGAGGATGTGGAGAAAGGGGGATCATTTTGCACTGTTGGTGGGAATGCAGACTGGTACAGCCACTGTGGAAAGCAGTATGGAGATACATCAAAAAGTTAAAAATGGATATGCCTTTTGACCCAGCAATCCCTCTTCTGGGAATATATCCAAAGGCACTCAAAACACTAATTTGAAAGAACATAAGCACTGCTAGGTTCATTGCAGCATTATTTATAATCACCAAGATATGGAAGGGGCCCAAGAGTGCATCAGGAGATGAGTGGATGAAACAACTATGGGACATTTATACAATGGAATACTACTCACCATAAATAAGAAAGTTTTACCCTTTGCAACAGTATGGATGAACCTAGAAAACATTATGCTAAGTGAAATAAGCCAGTCAGAGAAAGACAAATACTATATGATTTCACTCATATGTGGAGTCTAATGAACAAACTGAACTAACAAGGAAAAGAGACGCAGACTCATAGAAAGACAGTAGGATAACAGCTAAGGGGTGGAATGGAGGTTAGAAGTGGAGGGATTGAGCAAAAGGGAAAAAGGGCTCATGGACGTGGACAACAGTGTGGTGATTGTAGGGGTTGGGTATAATGGGACTAAATGGTAATGGAAAAAAATAAAATAAAAAGCCTGGAAAAATAAATTTTACAATTTAAACCTAAAATAAACAAACAAACAAGTGCTGGTGAGGATATGGAGAAAGGGGAACCCTAGTGCACTGTTGGTGGAAATGAAGACTGGTGCAGCCACTGTGGAAACAGAATGGAGTTTCCTCAAACAACTAAAAATGGTATTGCCATTTGACTCAGCCATCCCACTTCTGGCAATATATCCTATGATTCCCAAAAACACCAATCAGAAAGAATGTAAGTATCCCTATGTTCATAGCAGTATTATTTACAATAGCTTAAATTTAGAAGCAGCCCAAGTGTCTATCAATAGGTGAGTGGACAAAAAAGCTTTGGTGCGCTTACACAATGGAATACTACTTAGTGGGGGGAAGAAGAAGAAAGAAGAAAGAAGAAAGAAGAGGAGGAGGAGAAGGAAGAAGAAAAAGAAAGGAGAAGGAGGAGGAGGAGTGGGAGGAGGAAGAGTAGGAAGGAGGAGAAGGAGGAGGAGGAAGAAGAGGAGGAGGAGGAAGAAGAAAGAAGGGAGAAGAAGGAAGAAGAGAAGAAGAAGATAGAAAAAGGAAGAAGGAAGAAGGAAGAAG
>PVKU01010980.1:30602-47488 GCA_004027475.1 Anoura caudifer | reverse complement strand
GTTCTGTATTTCCAGCTCTCTGTCTCTTCGAGTTCCTGCGGCCCCTGGATCCAGACTTAGGCCTCGGGACCAGGCCTGTCCCCACCGCCCAGGGCTGGGACAGGGCCCCACAGCCCTGCTCCCCACCCAGAACCTCCCGCACTTCCGAAGTCTTTGCCGGCTCACGGCCACTGCAGTCCGGGCCTGCTTCAATGGCTCGTGTGATCAGGGGATCTGGGGTCCAGCTCCGTGAATTGTCAGGGAAATACGATCAGGTCCTGTAGGTTAAAAACATACGTTGGTCCTTTCAAAGTTGACGGAGGCCGAGATCCTTTGTCTGCCTTGAAACGTGAATATTCCCAGAAATGTGACGGTGGTGGGCACCATTTTAGTGAGTCCCAGGCAAGGGGGTCTCATCCGGGAGACGGACAGGGGTGGGGGGCCGGAGTCTCAGACAGAGAGGCGTCCCCTGCTCCACTTCAGGCCGGTCGTCACGCCCTCGCGGGCTCAACCCCGGTCAGCTCTGACTGCGTGTCCATCAGCGGGCGCTGCGTGCCTCCCGTGGCGGGCGGGGAGCGGCTTGATCTGTTGGAAGTCGGCCTCGTCCATCTCCCCTAGCTTTGCTGGAGCGGCTCCTTCTGGAAGGAGCCAGCGGTGAGACGTCTTTTCAAGAGGTTCGGACACGGAGGCCCTGCGCGGCCCCAGGGGACTTGGCGGAACGCCCCCGAAGCACCGCGCTCGGCGCTCCGGAGGTCTGGAAGGACCGAGTGGCGAGCCCCGCATCTTGTCCTCTGCCTTCATGGGCGAAGGGCGGCTGGCTCGGTGGGTAGGTTGGAAAAACGCAGCTCTCGTCCACCGACAGTTTCCGAAAGCTCCTAACGCTGAGAAAGTCATTTGCTACTTTGTGAAGCCCCCCCCATGGAGTCGATTTACGAACTGTCTCGCATTCCGTGAGAAAAGCTCAGACCACATTTTTAATAAATATCTTTCGCTACCACAGTAAACATTTCTGGTACATTTGTGTTGGTGTGTGTTTATGCCTGTAAAATGGGGATCCGATCAGGGAGCCAGAAGCAAAGCCGCTCTTCTCCGTGGGTTATAATCATTTTCTCAGAAGCCCAAGGCTCTGGGAGCCTGGGTCTGGACAGCTCTCGGCTGACTGATTGGCAGGGCTTTCTAAATCTGGGCTCAGTGTAACCACATTTGTGAGAGTCCCATCACTTGGGCTTCCTAAAATCGAGTGCTCTAAAATCTTCTTGGCCTCCCTTTTGCCACACACAGTTCAATCCTTACGTCTATTTCACCATATTGATGGAGCCAGGGACCCCACCTGATATGTATGCCTCGTTCCTCACTCCAGAAAAGAGGGGATGTCCTATTCTCTCTGGAGGAACATAACCCTTAGCTCTTGAAAGAAAACTCCGTCGTCAGTCCTCACGGCAGAAACAGGCCCACGTATCAGGACAGTTTTCCAAACGAGTCACGCAGCCAACAGCTACCGCTCGACCCTGGAACACCCGCCTCCTGGCCTGGCCGTCCTTCCCTTAGGCTCAGGAGGAAGAGTTTGAGGGTCCAATACTCTCATCTC
The DNA here is from genome assembly GCA_004027475.1 of Anoura caudifer. Lineage (NCBI taxonomy): Eukaryota > Metazoa > Chordata > Mammalia > Chiroptera > Phyllostomidae > Anoura > Anoura caudifer. Next base: position 45,921 of record PVKU01010980.1, on the reverse strand, counting down.
TTCTGTGTCAGAGACTGAGTGTGTCTTGTCAGAATCCACGTGTGAGACCCTACCCCCCAATGTGATGGTGTACAGGGGTTGGGGTAGGAGAGCGGAGCCCTCCTGAGAGGAGACCCAGAGAGTCCCTGGGCCCTGGCCCAGGTGGGGACACGGGGAAAAGGTGGTCGCCTGTATCCATGAGCCAGGAAGCAGACTCATCAGGCCCTGCGTGCCTGCTGCCTTGGTCTCAGACTTCCAGCCTCCAGAACCGTGGGCCGCAGACCGCTGCCGTTTGCCAGGCACCAGGTCTGGACTTGCTGTCGCAGCCGCTCCAGCCAGCGAGACCGTGAGGAGCTCAGCTTGTCCGTTCGCATCATTCTAAGGTGGACATTCCAGGGTCTCCCTCACTCCTCTTTGCTCGTCTTTGGCCTCACTCCCCCGCTCCTGCCTCCTGATGCTCCACCAGAGTCCTTGGCAGCCTCTCTCCGCATGGCCGTGGGGCGCACCTGTGGCCCGGGTTGCTGGCCCGGTGCTGCTGGGGGAGGGGTGGGTGGGTGGGAGAGAGCACCTAACACTGTGATGAAATGTATCTCACCCACCGGAACGTACCTTCTAGAGGCAAGTCCGGGGCGGTTCTCCACGTATTCATCACGTATTCATCGCCCAGGCGGAGTGTAAATACACATCTCCGTAGAATGAAACTCTGTAGCATTAGCTGGGCAGCACGGGATTTGCTACATTTCTGGCGGGAGTCACGTGCAAGAGGTGAAGGGCAACACTCTACTCCAGAAAACTCGGTGTAACATATAAAGTCTGTGTGCCCATCGATTTCCCAAACACGTCCTGCACAAAGTAAATTTAAATGAGGCTTTTCCAAAGCCCACCCAGGTCTTAACTCATCACTCTTTGTTGGCAAAGCCCGTGTTCATATTTACCAGGCAGAAAAGTAATCGGCCTCTCCTCTCAGGCCACCGCCTTCGTGGAAATGCCAACAGACAGAATAAGAAAGGGTGAGTGTCCAGGTGTCTGTTCAAGAAACAGTTTCTTAAAACGACTGACCAGCCAGCTCTGGTTCGCAATTGCGGAAGATGCATGCACCTTGGTTGTCCACCCTTCAGAGACCTCCACTAAATAAAGGTTAGAAGGTTAAAAAAAAAAAAAGGCGGGGGGGGGAGAGTATAGATTTGGGGTAGATAATAATCGACAACAGTGGAGAGGTTTCCACAAATTTCTGGAAGGCGGCAGAGAGGATGGAAAGATGAGACCAGACATCCGTGACTCAGCGGCTTTAAAAAGGAGGAGAGCATTCTAGCGCTCGGGATTCAGAGAGGGTGTGGGTTCAGAGTTAGTGAACAGCATGCAGGGGCTGGTATTTAAAAGTTTAGAATAAAAGTAAAAAAGAATAAAAATCTAAAAGAAGACACAGGCAAAGTCATTGGAAGAGAACCGACATCAAACTCATTAAAATTTCGAAGAAGATACAAACACACACACACACACACACACACACACACACCCCAACGAAGTGGAGGACATCGGAGGAAAAGCAGAAGTAAGATAAGTAGCAGGAGAAACTTGCTCAGACTCGAAGAAGCACGTGTCTTCAAGTGAAATTTTCCGTCAACAGCTCAGCACACAGAAGACAGAACTGATACAACCTCGTCTTTCAATGTTTGGTGGAGTTCACCTAGGAGCCCACCTGGGCCTGGTCCTTTCTGCTTTGAAAGGCTATTAGTTATTGATTCAAGCTCTACAATAGTTAGAAGCCTATACAGATTGTGTGTGTGTGTGGGGGGGGGTTTTAGCAGATTGTGTCTTTAGGAATTGGTCCGTCTCATCTAGGGTATTAACTGTGGGTCTGAAGATTTTCATAATATTCCTTCATCGCCATTTTAAAGTCCATGGGGTCTGTAGTGATGTTGCCCTTTTAGTTCTCGTATTTTAAATTTGTGTCTTCTCTCCTTTTTTCTTAGGTATCCTGGCTTATCGTTCTGATTGATCATTTGGTTTTGTTGCTTTTCTCTATTGATTGGCTGTTTCCAGCTTGATCTATTTCTGCTCTCATGTTTTATTACGACTTCTCTTCTGTGTATTGGGGATTTTTTTGCTCTTCCTCATAATGTTCTCTCTTTTTTTGGTTATTTTTGAACGACAAGTACTGTGCACAGACTGCTGGATGCAGTCCTCGGGGGCTCACAGTTCTGTTTGAATTGATGGAACACACACCAGGTCAAAAGAAACGAAACGTTAGGAGAGCTAAGAGAGCTGGGACCCCCACCCCGGGGCAGGGCAGCCTCTGGGATCCGGCCCCGGGTCCCCATGTCCTGAATTGTGACTCACACAGACAGACGTGTGGCCTGAGGCGGCCACACCAACTCTGAGCCTCGGTTTCCTCAGCTGTGACGCGGGAACCCTGATGCTGATCCTGCTGAAAGGGCATGAAATTCAGGCAGGAGGAAAGTCGTCAACGATGCACCGGACAACGAGACACATGGGGGAGCACCGCGAATGAGTCACAGGAGACCAGCAGAACCAACGAGGCAGGAGGCAGGGCGGAGAGGCTGGCTGCGCCGGGGGGGCGGGAGTGGAAGGGATGGACAGAGCCGGATTGGCCGTGAGGGCCTGCCTACACGCTACGGCGGAGGGAAACCCCTTGGGTTTGAAACATGAAACATCACAAACCCCTTTCAAATGCGCTGCTCCGTGTGACGGCAGCCCCTGGCTCCGTCCCTGTCCTCGGGAAAGGGAGGAGAGCAGGAGGGGAGAGGCGTGTGGGGTGACATATGCGGGTGCACCCAGACCTGTATGTTTGCGCGTGGTTCATGTGATTGCATATCTGTGTCAGAGAAAGGAAACCTGGGCCAAGCGGGCGCGGCACAGGGGAGGAGCGGCCGTGTCGGGAAGATTCCTTGAGCTCGGGTCTCAGGTGCATGCGCTCGGAGAGACTGCCCGCCTGCCACCCGCCCACCTGCCCACCCGCCGAGAACCCAGCCTCTGCTCCTCTCCGAGGTTTATCAACGTGACTGCAGGGAACAACGTGAAAGTGGAGTATGGGCCACGCCCTGTGACTCAGCCTTATGGGGGAGGGGGACTTGACCCCCCGCCCCCGCTACAACCTGGGGGTGGCCTCGCGGACGCCCTCAGCCGAAGAAGCCGGTTGTCACAGAAGGGCCAAAGCTGTGTGATCCACTTATATGAGATGTTCCAGTCCAAGTGTTGCGATTCATAGTCAGACAGCAGCATGGCGGTTGGCAGGGGTGGGGCGGGGGGGGGGGCATTGTTTAACCGGTGCAGAGTTTTGGCTGGGCCGCGTGAAGAGTTCCGTGGGCGGATGGTGGTGACGGTTGCGTGATGTAAATGAACTTGATGCTACTTTGCTGTACCCTTGAAATGGTTAAGGTGGTAAATTGGGTGTTATGTATATTTTATCACAACTTAAAAATGGAAAAAATCACCTCATCAGTATTTAAAGCAATGCAAGATGAATAAGAACAAATTTTAAAGTGTAAAACAGTGTATAGGGCTCATGAGCTAGGCAGGTGCTTCTGAATCCAGCGAACTTAGAGAGACAGAACGCTGTTGGGGACTGTTACATGGTAATGAAGTGGAATGGTCTGAAATTTAACAGAAATGTGATCAAAACACCCGCCTTCACCCCTCAGGGCACAGCCTGGGCCGCTGCCTGCTACTATGTATCTTCCAGGGGGACCTGCGATTGAGGGCAGCGGTCTGTGCTTTGGAGGACGGGCCAGGTGACTCAGCGAAACCGGAGCTCAGCTGTGCTCAGTCCCCGCCCTTCTCTCCGGCAGGCACCGGATTTCCACCAGAGGCAGGCGTGGGGCTGCGGGTCGCATCCACGGGACCTGTGGAACAGGGGCAGATGGTGCAGAGGGCCGTGCATGCCACACACCCCCTTCCTCTGCTCCCCGAGCTCGCCTTCACCTCCCCAGAGCGGGAGTCCCTCCTCCTGCCCTCGCCCTGCTTGCATCGCAGCCCTGAACTTTTCCTAAGGCTGCTCCCCGCTCCTGAGCAAGCTCCCTGGACTTCCTGGCCCCTGGGCAGCCCCCGCCCCACCCTGCCCCACCCCGGGGACTTCCTGGGAGCCTGGTGGGAGGCAGCCCCGCCCAAGAGCAGCTTGGCCTCCCTGCCCACGCCCGGCAGTTGCCCCGGAGGGAGGCATGCCAGGCATGTGGAGGCGACAGCTGCAGGGGATTCTTGGCCCCTGACCACACCAGCTGTCCGGCTCTCTGAGCCACGGTCCAGGGCCACCGAGCGAGGGTGGGGATGTTGTCACCGAGGCGTCACCACTACAGGGGTCAACACTAAGGCAGGCCGGTTATGGCAGCACAGGAAATGACACTTTCGGAGGGTCGCCGTTTTCAGAGCAGAGCAACTGTGCGCCCGGGCGTGGCGGCTGACTCAGCCCCGCCGCCACTCGAGTGTGTCCCGATCGCTGTGTGGACCGTGCTAAAAATATCCCCCCACTTAGCTGTCATGTTTTATTATTCGATCTCGGGACAGAAGGTTGAACGTAAACAGCCCTCCCAAGACAGACAGACAGACAGACAGATGTGGGGCTTCGGGCTCCCAGTCTGCCGTGCCGGCCCGGGGAACAGGGCGCGGCGCCACTCTGGGTCCGTACCAGGGTGTGCGGTTAGAATGGAGAGGGCCCCAGTTCAGCCGCAGGGTTCAAGCCGAGGAAGTGGACGAGCCTCTTTTGCCCTTGCCGAGCCCTGGGAAGATGCTGTAAGCGCCTCCTGCGGAGGCGAGAGTCCTTCGTTAACAAGGCCCGGCCTGCCTGGCCTTCCCCTTGGGCCCCGTCTGGACACTCGGGCCCTATTCTCCCCGGTGGGGGACAGGATGCGGATTATTATTCCTCCACTTCACTACAGGGCCACCCAGCCCTCCGCAGCTCACTGGGGGGGGGGGGGGGCAGGCCGGACGCTGATGTCCTGAGGCCCAGCAGCTCCTTGGGCCGCTGGGTCCACGGCCCTGCCAGCCCAGCCTCGGCCAGCTGGGGAAGGAGCCCTCCCGGGGACGCGCTCTCATTGGACGGCACTGGGGGGGCATTTTCTGCTTCCCTTTGAACTGCAGCTCCGCATCCACGCTGCAACAGTTGCTGCTGCTGAGCCGAGGCACCCGTGTAGGGTGTTCGGAAACGTTACCCCCTGTACGTCTAAAGCAAAGTCCCTGCCAACGTAATCAATCATCTTAAGCAGCTGGAATTGTGCCACTTTGGGGACTTTTCTTAGTTTTATGAAATCAGCCAGGTGATTTCACAAGAAAGTGAAAAGCCAGAGGCTGGGCGCAGAAGCCCCGGGGCCTGGGCGGAGGCTGCCGAGGCCGCAGCAAGAATCCCAGCACCAGCCGCCGCCTCAGACCACACGGCAGACGCGGCTTCAGGTCCCGAGGATGCCCTTCCCACACCAGGAACCTGCCCTCCCCGTCTAAGGGCCTGAGCCCACGCTTCGGCGTCTCCCTGCAGGCCCTTCGGGGAGGCTCTTGAAGGCGGCGACACCCACTGAGGCCCGTTGTAAAGGAGGACTGAGCGAGGGTTTTCCGAGCAAACAGAAGGAAGCACGCACGTGCACAGGAAGTACAGGAAGACAGAGCATCGCAGGTGTGCACGGGGAGGACCCGTGGGCACGCTCGGGGCACGAGGGGTGCCCAGGCTCGGGCCTAGAAGTGGAGCGGGCCCTGCGGCCAGCAAGGCGGCAGGCAGACCATGCACAGCCCGAGGCTGCAGGGAAGAGCGTGAGCCCCACTCTGCAGGCTGGGGGGAGGGGCGGGAGGAGGGTGGCGCAGAAGTGGGGAGGGGGCCCTTCCGGTGTCTGGGGTGCAGGGCTCTGGGAGGACAGACGAGGGCGGGGATGTGCAAGTCGAGAAGGTTGAAAGCTTGTTGGAAGGTGGTGGGGAATCCAGGAGGACCCCTGAGAAGCTGTTCAAGAACGAGCGTGCAGGCACGTGGGAGAGTGGAGAGGATCGCTCCCCAAGCCCCCGTCCAGGTAACGGCCATTCCTGCGCGGCCAAGCAATGAAGGAGAACGGACAGGGGGCCCCGGAGCCGGGACCTGGGCCCCCCGGGGTCATGGACACAGCTTCTCTGAACTGCGGTCAGTGCCCTCAACCGCTGGCCTCGCTCATTTCGCGACTCTGCTCGAAACAACGATCCCTGTTTCTGACCGAGTTCATCCGAGATTTATCACCTTGGTGCCATCACGGAGTCAGCGCTGGACTGCACCTTTTATTTTTAGCTCCCACCGTTTGCCTGGTGCCCAGGGCACGCTGCATTCTCAGGACGCATTTGGGGGGCGGCGTGGATGGGTCAGTGGTGTCAGCCACCGGATTGTGAGCTCCGAAGGCAGAGACTGTATTTCTTCCACGCTTTGCTACAGCCTCGATTCAAAACATAAAATGATTTACGGAAAACAGGGGCTCAGTAGCTACGTTTGGGGGTCAGGGTTGGAGGCCTGCATGACCAGAAGACCGGGCCACCCTGGCCCCTTGTCTCGGACATCAGGATGGGGCGGCAGAGCCCGGGGTGGGGGGGAGAGGAGCAGACGGCTGCGCTTCTCTCCTACGACCCCTGCCTGGGCACCGCACACACGTCCCCGGCAGGCAGAGCGGCACGTGTTCCTCGAGCGGGAGCCAGAAAGACGAAAAGGAAGGCCTTGCGGGTGTCCTGCTTGGAGGGTGGGGCCGTGCCTGCCCACATCCGGGCTCTGTCCCCTGCGAAGAGAGACGATGACACAGGCGCATCCCATTCACTGACCTCTTCTTGTGTCAGACACCGGCCAGGCGTTTCCTGCAGGTTGTCTTAACCGCATGCCGAGTGGGAGCCTGGGGCTCGGCGGAGCCCGTCCCCTGGCCCCAGGAGACACACTGGCGGGAGGAACAGCAGGATTTATCCGCAGAGTCTCTATTTTTACCAGTAAAAATACTGAACTCTACCGACACCTCTTACGTAGAAACCAAACTATATCGTGGGGCTTCACAGCTTCTGACCATTGACACATTCGATGAAGGGACCCTCACATCAGACCACAGAGCTTCACGCTCACGATCTGCTCTGCTTTGGACAAATTCTCAATGTTCCAATCTTCAACGTCTTCATTTGAAACACTGAAATATGACTATCCATGTTTTATAAGCTTGTTATCAGATAAAATGTGATTTTATGCACATTGCAAATCACCGTGCAGATACCAATCACAACCCCAAACATTACACAATCAGAGAAGCAGCAGGAGGAGCCCCCCCCCCGCCACCTTAAAATGAGAAGGCTGTGACTTAGGACGAGCAAATATCCCCTTGACGACGCAGGTCTGTTGCTGGGGTCCCTTTGCTGAGCGGGCAGCCACCATTCCCGGCAGGAAATGAACACTCCCTGTCGGGTTCGTGTTGTGACCGCTAGTGAAGATCATTTCATGCAGCAGTGTCCCACCTTTTGTCACCTCTGGGCCACCCTGGAAGAAGAAGAGTTGTCTCGGGGCCACACGTTAAACACACCGTGACACGTGATCACAACGTTTTAAGGAAATTCATGATTTTGTGTTGGGCTGCATTCACAGCCAGCCTGGGCCTCATGTGGCCCGTGGGTCACAGGTCAGACAGCCCTGAGTGGTGCAGACATTTTAAGGTGAAGGCAGTGACCGTCACAGCATGGCCGAAGTCACGTCAGGAGAGAGGGTGGCCTCGAAGGGAGACCTGCTGTCCTGGGACCCGGAACAGACACCTGAGGCCCCAGCCACGGGGCTGGGGGGGGGCAGGAGTGTGGGGGGCACCTCACAATTCAGTCGAGGGCTCCTCCCGGTTAAGATCAGAAGCCCACAGTCTGCAGCTGTTTGGGACGCCGTGAACTAGCCGTGGAAGCCCCGCTTCAAAGCTGATCCTTGCGGCTTCGGCACAGCGCAGAACAGTGAGAGCGATCGCAGAGCCCAGGCGAGAGGCCGCAGCGGGTCTCGTCCGCCTACGACGTCGGGCTGGCCCTGCTCCTGGGCTCCTGTCACCCGGCCACTCGGCTGCGCCTGCTCCCTCGGCGGGTGTGCGTGTGGGGGGCATTGCGGCGATCCTGCCCCAGCTGTGGTTTCCACTCCCGTGAAGCTTCAGTAAGCGTGGCTTTAACTCCACGAGGACATTTCCTCCCGTGGGTGTGAGTGACTCCTGTTGGGGATAATTAGGAAAAGGGACAGTGGGGTTAGAAACGGGAAAGAGGAGGAAGCGGAACAGAACAAACAGCAGGGCAGGCCAAGCGGGCGGGGGGTCCTGCCACTGGCCCTGAGAGAGGGTCTGAGATGGGGCCGCCTCCCCCTGAGGGGGGAGTTCGGACAGGCATTGGAGGGGGGCTGGGAGCAGGCCCCTGTGGCCTCACGGGCCATCGGCTCATAGACAGGCCCCCTAAGCCACCAGGTGGGCAGGAATCCTGGGAAGATCAGACCGGGAAAAGCAAAGCCGAGGAAATGCGTCTCTCAACGTGCGTGTTATCAACAAATGCCAGGAAGCGAAATGAACACACAGACGAGGGGCTGAAACCATCAGGGAAGGAGGTCCCGAGACCCTTCCAGCAGAAATGCCCCCTGGAAAGAGACGTCGGGGACTCGCTGCGTTAAGATGCACAGAAGCCTTGTGGGGTCCCTTCTTTCCTCCCTTCCCCAACTTCAGGTCCTCAGCTGCAAATGTCCCCGGGCGGAGATGTCCAGAGGTGCCCCCACCCCCCGCCCCGGGTTGCTGGGCTTCCCTCGTTACCCCTGGTGTCTGTACAGGGGAGGGTGCAGGTGGGTAACCGAGCTGTGACCCGGGCCACCCTGACGCTGCACGCGCTCTTTCGCCCGAACCTGCGCAAGCGCAGCTTCCGGCGGCCAGAGGGAGACGAAGGGGCCCCGGCCAACTCGGTGGGGCTCCCACTCTCAGCTCCGACTAAGAGTAACCTCGTGCGCCCTCGTGTGCCCATGCGGGCGATGTCCGTAGTGAGTGGAAAATGTGGCATGACGGATGCATGTAGGAACCAGGTTTTAATTACAGCATTTACACGGGTTGCAAGTTCCGACCTGCTTTTGTAGAAAAGACGATCAGATCCATACTTCACTTTTTAAAGCCAGTTTAGGAAGCAATGAAAGGCACCGGCCTTTGCTCGTTGAGGCGCGCTGCTACCCTTGGGTTCCGAGGTGGTTCTGGGGTTTTCTTCCGCCACCTCTCGCTCCTCATGCGGAGAAAGGGTCTCTCCTAGAGTCCATCGCCTGTGGCCGTCGTCAGGGAGACGGATGCACTTGACTTCGCTCTGGGGAACATCCGCCTAGGCGGCCCCCCTCCTGAGGGCCTCTCCTCAGGCCCACCCAGGACTCAGTCTCCACAGCCACCGATGGTGATGGTGTTTCAAAGAGCCAAAGAGCCTGGTCATCAGCAGCTGGAGGTGGGGGGGGGGGGACCCTGTCTGAGTCAGCAGAGCCACATCTCTGGATGGACAGGAAGCAATGCGGACTTTCCTGGCCCCCTGAGCCAAGGATATTCAGAGTAGGATGTGGAAAATAGTCCTTTAGGCTTTGAGAACAGGATGCTGGAGATTTTTATTCCTGTCATCTCATCACACAGGAAACATTTGCTCGTCATACGAAACACGCAGAGAGACTCTGGAGCCCTCGCCGAGCGGTCAGGCAGGTCCCTGCTCATCCCGTGGTTTCCGGGAGGGAGGTGGGCATCGCCAGGCCCAGGGATGTGACCTGGGCCCTCCCTCCCCAGTTGAGGAGTTGCCGTTCACTGCACCCCGTCACCGGAATTTAAGGGTGAACGTGTCTACTTTTAATGAATCTAAACTCACCAAAAAGTGAGGCGGCTTAAGAAGTCTTCTGCAAAGAAAGAGCAAGTTGGACACGCGGAACAATGTCCACTAACGTAAAAAAGAAAATATCAGAGCTTCATTTTTTTTCAATTGGTCACACATGCGCTTGTCAGCCCCATAACAATTTAACAAGAAGCCAGCTCAAAATTCTACGCTGTCAGGGAGGCATCTGGAATGCAGATTTTATCCATGGCCACCAGCAGCCGGCCCCTCCCTGGGCACGAGCTCTGAGTGGAGAGTCAAAGTTGACGATACAGTCAGAGAATACGTACAGTTTGACATGCATGCTTAAAGCCACAGGACACTTGCTCGATTACTTCACAGAATTTAATTAAATGTAATAACATGTGAACGTCTCCTTGGGGAGATCTTATCAAAAATAATAGACAAAAAGATACAATTGCTGGAAGAAAACTTTGTTATCTGTAGCACAAGAGTTTCTCGTTTTCTGCTATTTTGACACAAACAAGAGAACTAACACATGGGAAGATACAACTTCAAACAGAATAAACAAAATAAAGTATACTGGCAAGCTGAAATACACCCTCCTTGCCTTCGCCTACTGCTCGGTGATGAGTAGGCTACATTGCCAGGCAGGTACCGCGATCGGCGTCAAAGGGAATCAGGCAGCGTGGGAGGCCTGCGGAAAAGCACCAGTGCCCCTCCCAAGCGTCAGCCTGGGGAATTTCCTAGACTCTGTTTCACTGATGAATCAAGGAGGAAACAACTGTGTCGTAAACGACTAAAGAGAAACAGGTAACGAGCAAGGATGAGATGCTTTCTAATAGAAATAATCTACGGGGGGGAATGGTGAGCGAGCGTGAGACTGGCCCACAGCTGTCGGCTGGTTGTCCCTTGAAAGTTAAACAACGGTGCGATGCAAAAAAATTGTGGGTTTCCTTTTACCAAAAAGGTGGGCATACACTATCTGCTGAGCTTTCTTAGGATGACAGTGGCTTCCAGGAGCATGAACACAGCCCACGTTCAGGCAGCTGAGTAGCTAACAGGCGACTTGCTTGAGTGAGCAAGGAGCTAACTCACAAGAAACATAAGGGATGGAAGAAGCATCGGCCGAATCCTCCTGGAAATGTGTCTCTTAGCTGATTCTTATCCTAAACCTGAGGTCAGTTTACCACTTCCGGAAGACTTACATCTGCTTTGGGAAACAGAATTGACCGAAATGCTTACAAGTGTCCGAGTAAAGTGCCTTGATAAGGCAGAATCCCCTTATTTTCAATCGACTATTTGACGTTTCCGCGTGGACATCTCATGGGCATCAGAAATGCACCATGCCTGAGACCTGGCGTTTCTAGGTCCTTGGAATGATCGGGAGCGACCAGAGAGGAAGTGTGCTTTTCCCGTGGAAATGTGTGCTCTGTTACTTACACCAACGCTGCTGAAAATATCAAGGAATTCTGCATTAGACAGGCACAAAAACGTAAGTTCTTGAAAGCATCAGGAACACATGAATGGTAAGAAATTACCGGACCAAAACATAAGTGACGTTACACACCTATTAAGGTGAGCTTACCGCCGACGTCCCTCTGCCCTTAGAGAAGTAGCCACAGCAGCGAATGTGAGCTTCCGTTTTGGTAAGACCCTGTTTAGGGCCTGGAAAAGGAGCCACAGCGCAGGGCCCAGGCCACCAGCCTGGGTCCACGAATAGGAGACCTTGCCCTCGTGACACGCGACCCCACGGGGGATGTGACCGTAAGGCAAGGACACGCCGACGGCACCCACACCTCCCCCATCAGCAAGGCAACGTCCCGGGTGCTGAGCAGAGCCCGGGAAAAATGCTGCTCTCCCGTAAATTTACAACCAGGGACACGCAAGCCACACGTTTAGCTTAAGATGATATATATATATAGACCACAGTACCTGTTGTTGTTTTTTAAATAGCCCAGTTTCTCAAAGAATTCTCTCAACATGCCAAGGAAATAAGCATTCACAGTAAAAATAACCAAACAGGAATAAAGCATCGCCAGGGAGAACAAGCAGAAATAACAGCGGAAGCAGCCGCTTGGCAAGGACTCCCGACGTGAGCCCAACCGGGGAACAGTTTCTAAAGCGAGTCTTCTCGTGATGGGCGATGTCCCAGCGGGCTGGACGGTGCCTCGGGGGCAGAAAGCTGCTGACCGTGACCCAGCACGGACGGAAAAAGGAAACAGTGAAAAGTTCCCACGCAGAAAGATGCAACACACGCAAAGTGAAAGTCGCTGGCTGATTAGCCACCGTCGGGAAGCAGCTAGAGAGGGTGCTGGTGAACCAGAAGGCTGGTCAGGAGCAGTGACCTGGAGTCCAACCGAGAGAAGCAGCAAAGATACGGCGACGTGCAAGGACCTCAGCGAGCTGCAGGCCCCGGGGAGAAATTTCCCAGCAGGAGAGGAGGAAGAGCGAGCGGCAGAGGGCTCATCGTAGGTGATGGTTTAAAACAAGCACTGACAACTTCCCCCATCAATCGCGAGACGGCAAGAAGCTCGGAATTCTGATCCACAGCAGCCTGAATGAAGGTAAACCTGTGCTTGAACACATCACGGCGAACCGTGAGCATCTGAGACGAAGTTGCCAAGCAGCCACACATGCCGAAACGCAGGACAGTGGGTGGAACACAGGCCTTCGGGAGAGCAGAGACGCTGACGGGTGGCGTGGCCACAGCGGCGGTGAAAGCGGAACGGCAGCAGCAGCAGCGAACTTCACCGTCCGCGCGCCCGCAGGGAGGAAACGAACGCCAGCCTGCAAAGTCCGGGGGAACCCCTCTCAGTGACAGGGCGGGACCAAGGTCCTTGTAGACCAACGGAGCTCAGGGCGTTTTCCGAGAGCAGGTCTGCAGGTAAGGGTGTAATGAAGCCGCAGAAAGGGAACGGTTAAGAAAGCGGTTAATGTGAAACCGGTCGTCATACTCTCTAAGGTTACGAGAAAGAAGTTAGCTGTGAAACACAAGTCAAGGGTGACACGAGGTAGAGCCAGGTGAAATGGAGTCAGAATCCCCAAAGGCACTCCTTTTCCAGTGGGCGAATAGAATTTGCGCTACACTTTGTACCTTGAAGCGCTAAATAGGCATTTTTCAATTTTTCGGAGTAACTACCAAGCGAACAGCAGAACAGTGTTTAACTAGTTTTGGATAAAAACTGGAACGAAAAATAATCTATCCCCCAAAGTCACATTGACGTGGCATCTGTTTATTATTTTTTAAATGAATTTACTCTTCAGAAAATGCATCTTCACCCTACGTAATAACACATGGAATTTTGACTCTGATGAGTGGGCTGACTGGTTTAGCCCATCGAAGCCATACTTTGTCGGTGTTTATGTTTATCATTCAACTGTCACCGCCCGAACCGGCCACCGTTTAGGTCCGGTGCTTGACAATATCTGGGTGGGTCAGGGATAAAATCCTATCTCCTCAGAGAAGTCCTCAGATTCAACGCCACCGCCCACTGACCAGAGGCGTGCCTGCCCCGTTCCTCCGCAGACCAGAGTTCACACTGGCCCTGTGTCGTCTGACACCACACGGTCACTGCGGCCATGTGTCTCGCACCAAAGACGGTCTTCCTCGGAGAACTCCGTCAACGCCGCTCTTTGCCCAGCACCGGCCCTCGGCTCCTTCTCCTGCCCCGGCAGCACCAGTGCGGGGGCTTCCTCGGGGAGCCTGCGGTGGTCCAGCTCCCTTCTTTCTCTCCCTAAACGACAGCTCACGCAGGCAGAGAGAACAATGCCTGCCCGGGCACCAGTCTCCTCCTTTCAGGATTCTTCCCAGTCTGCATTCGGGGTCCCTTCCTCTCTGCCTGTGCAGGCAGCTGCTGGCTGCAAACGGGCCAGCTGCGCTTGGGGTGCCGATGGGAGCCGCCGCCACCTCCCACACGGTGTCGAAGCCTGCTGGATGAGCAGACTGAAGGCGTTGGGCCCGCACAGCCTTCTAGCAGCGGGGGCTGTGAAGACGCGTCACTCAGCCTCTCGGCAACCATGTCACGTCACCCGCTACACCGGGGCGGCCGAAAAGTCCGTTACGTTTTTTAAAATGAAAGGCACAGTTTTCATTTTCACCAATAACTTTATTAGTTTGGGTATTGTGAGTACGTTGGCTCTCTCCTGCTATTGGATTCCAGTGGGTAGAGGCCAGGGGTGCTGCTAAACATCTTCCAAAGCCCCACAGCAGAGAATTATTTGGCCAAAATGTCAATAGTACCAAGAAAGTTCGCAAACCACTTTTGACAGCTTCCATCAGCCACAGCACCCTCTCCACGCACCGCACAAATCTTTTTTGGCGTTTCAGTTGCGTTTTTACCTTCCTTGAAATGAAAAAGCATAATATGCAGAAAACGTTGCACATTTTTCCACCTTTAATATTAAAATGGCTGCACAAGAATTCACCAGTTTTGATAAACTTTTTAAAATGTACGCTGATAGGACAGCTGTCACAAAACAACCTAACAAAATGGTTTCGAATGACGTTAAAGACAGCCAAGCACTACTAGAGCCGTTGTAGGAAAAAATAAACGAACTTTTGGCCGCCCCAAGGCCGAGCGGCAGGAGAGCAGGCAGGCTCCGGGTGAAACAAGGAACACGGGTGGGTGGGGACGCACCCAGCCTCACACGGTGTGTCTTCAACCACAATCACCCAGCCCCATGGTGCTCGGAGTGCAAGAGGCTTCCCCTCCTGGGTCAGCCCTGGTCCCTGCTTGTGGACACCACACGTACCCTGGTGGGCTGGGGTCAGTTGTGACCCCCGGGACAAATGCATGACTCTGGAGGGCCTGGTGACATTCCACACATGCACGGGATAGTTTGCTACAGTATTTTAGGGAGTGGATAAAAAGTGCTCCTGAGGACGCCCAATTTCCCTACTTTCCAGCTCCCTTTTCCCTTCCGGAGAGGAAAGGGGTATCTGGGCGTGGGAAGCGGGGGCCCTTCCAGCAGGTGCGGGTCCGATCACGCAGGAGCCGCAGAGGACACTTATTTCTTCCACTCGGGGAAGAAAAGTTGCAGAGCGCAGCCCCTGGGAAAAAGCACCATCGTTCAGCTCCATGGCACCGCTGGTGTCCCGTGTGGCGGGTCGCTGCAGGTGTCATCGGGCCACCTGCCTGTTCTGCACCTGCACACGGTTCTTCCAGGTGCCCGACCCTGGGTCCCTCCAATGACACACTGTATCCCACACTGTCCCAGGCCACGGGGAACCACGGCGTCCTCACGCCACCTGGGACCGTTCACCTCACAGCCAGCGGGCCGGGCACGCTGCCCAGGAGCACGTGGGAGCACGTGGGAGCCCGGCCCAGCCCCACCAGGTCCCAGGTGTCAGAGCCCATCCAGCTGTGCCCCTGGGAGCGGAGCAGGAGGAAGAGGCTGCCTCCTGCCCACCCCCCGCCCTCGCCTCCCTCCTGCTTCTACCCAGCTCTCTGGACACAGAGGGTGGGAGGCGGCTAAGTTCCCATTCACAGGGCCGGTATTCACGGTGCCTGGGATGGCTTCCCTGAGAGCTCCCGGACCTCCAGGGCTCCAGGCTCATGTG